>JAJPUD010011783.1:0-52755 GCA_023553655.1 Myrmecobius fasciatus
AAAAAAAAGACAAAAGGGGGGCGAGGGAGCAACACACTATTCCAGCTGGACTCCAGGTATTCTAATCATGTAATTAAGCTATTTTATTACTTTTCTAAGAATCATCACAGACTGAAGACTATGCGCCTTACACCTGTTGCTGAAATTTCAATTTGTACTCTTCCCCAGTGTTACCAGTTTAACAACTTAATCACCACAATTATCTATTCTTTGATTTCTATTCCAGGATCTTACATGGATGGTTGGTACAGAGATCTACAGACATCTTTTTCCTTTGAATTTAAATCTCCATATTATATTCTGACTTTCCAGTTTCCCACATCTTTTACTCTAGGAAAATTTATAACCTAACTAATAGAAAGATATGGGTATGTTCAAAGGAAAACTTAGAATAGGGGTAGATTGGGGAGAGAAGTTCTGACTTATAAAGCAGAACTCTTCACAATCTGAATTGAACTAACATCACAGCATAATGTCTAGAAGCATATATCTATATGAAGATACAAAGCAAAACCACAAGTTTATTTTAGGGAAACAGATTACAAAATCAGATTCATTTAGGAAATACAGATGAAATATGAGCTAATAAAAATGGAAATTAGTAAAATAGTGCTAGAATTTTGCATTATCATTGTCCTTAGGTAGTCAAAAGCCAGTCATCTTCTAGTAAATCTTTTCCACATACCTTGAAGAAAGGGATGTGCTAATGAAGAAGAGGAATATTTTGTGTGAACATAATTAAGTACTGACGTAATTCAAAGAAGTCTAAAATATAAAATTCTAAAGTGGTTTGCATATCAGGAAAAATAACAGATTAGTTAATACCTAGAGTACCTTCTAAATCTGACATTCTATAATTCTAAGTGATAAATTTCACTGTTAGGAGAGAGTTGTTTTTTTTTGGGGGGGAGGGGTTTAATGTAATCTAACATGTTTTTTGCAGAATGAATGGATCTTAGTGGTGGCAGATATGTTTGTGTGTGTGTGTGTGTGTGTGTGTGTGTGTGTGTATGAGAGAGAGAGAGAGAGAGAGAGAGAGAGAGAGAGAGAGAAAGAGATTCCATAACTGAAAAAAGAGGAGCATGATAGCTATAAAAGTCCTTCCAGCTCTTAATCCTACAATCCTATGTGTTTCTAAAGGTTTTGACCTTACCCTTGTACCTACCCTGAAAGAAACTCCTAGAAATTAAGAATGTCCTTTAAATTTCATTTATTCTTCCTATCTATTCCAACTAAATTTCACCCAAAACAAAGGTCTTACATATTCCTCATCTTCTCTATATCAAACAGGTCCTGAATTAGACCAGGCTTCCTAAAGTCTACATTGATTTCCCCTTTATTAATTCTTCCTCTTCTTTGTTAATTGTCATTACTCCTATTTTACTTCAACATCTGTATGTCAATTTTGTATTTGAAAACAAATAAAATAATTTATGTATATCAGTATATATAACATTCATAAGATATTTTCAGGTCACATATCAAAATGAATAATCTAGACAAAATAGGTTTATAAAGAATTATCTTTACATATTAAAGAATAAAAGGTCCTATTTACTCTTTATACCATATTTGTGTCATGAATATGCATAATACTTTAGGATGTCTATTTTAATTATACATTATAAATTTTAATTTTTTTGATTAAGAGGGTCCAAGAAAGTCCTTGAAAAATCTAAAAGGCAATTGCCCTAAAGCAACTCCTTACAGACAGTCTAAAACACAAATATTAAAGATTAAATTAAGAAGAAGATGAGATAATTCATATATTTTGTAGAAAGAGTAGTTAAAATATAAACATTTACAGCTATACATTCACCTACTTAAAACATTCATGACCAATGGAAATCTGTGTTTAATCACCATGATTTCTAATGGAAGACTATTATATAATCTGCATATACCAAGGAAATACTAAGGAAAAATCTATAACAAAACAAAATATTAGTCTCTATTGGCTAACAAAGCCACAAAAATGGAACTATGATCTCAAAATCTAATTTAGATTTAAAATTTAAAAAATTCAGAAAGATTAATTAAAAGGTTGGTGATAGCAAAATAAAAAAGATCCTCCACAAAAGAATTGTTTGATTATAGAGCTTTTATTGAAACAATATGGTGGGGGCAAAATGAGAGGAAACTAGAGAATGAGTGATAGTTATCTAAGCCGATAATTATTCAAATGTGGTAAAGATTTTACAAAAGAAAAAAAAAAGATTAACATAAAATCAAAGTGAGGGGAGTAGATACTACCAGTCCAGAGAAGAAGGAAAGACTCAATGTAAAAAAGTAGTATTTGAGTTGAATCATGAAGGAAATAAGAGATTCAATGAAGTGGCTGTGAGGAGCAAATGCATTTTAGACTTCAGGACAACATTTTAAAAGGCACAGAGGTGAGATAGTGAGTGCTATATATGAAGAAAAAAGAAAATCAATAAATTTCACAACTGTATAGAGGATGGAGTAAAGTAGGAAAAGACTTAATCCAGAAAGACCAATGCAATAAGGTGACAAGTGATGAAGAACTGAAGAAGCAGCTGCATGAGTACTGAGAAGGCAACAAATATGAAAGATGTGATATAGAGAGAAATGTGGGAATACTGAAACTAATTGAATATATGGAGTGAGGCTAAGTGAGGTGTCAGGGATTACATAAAAATATAAATCTAAGAAACTGGTGACATGCATCTATTTTGTCCAGTTCTTTGGTACCATAAAAGTATTACTAAATATATCTTATTATGATTTTTTTGGTGTATATGCAGCTGTTCTTTCAGTCAATGACCTCCTTGGACTATACTTTATAAACTGAAATCTCTGGTTCCAATGGTATGGACATTTTAAGCAATTTATTTGCAAAATTCCAAGTTGCTGTAGAGAATGACCATACTCATTCACAAATCTACCAAAATTATTTTAGTTTGCCATTCTTTCTACTGACCATTCCCATCTTTCATCACCTTTGACAATTGGCAATTTCCTAGCACTGTTTTGAATTTTATTTTTCTACTAATAATTTGGAGCATCTCCATATATGGTTGCTAAAAGTATGCAATTATTTTTAGAACTATTTTTTTCAAATCCCTTGTCCACTTATCTATTGGGTAAAGGCATGCGGCCTTTAATATTTCTATTAGTTGTCTATGTACCTTGGATATCAAAACCACATTCAAGAACATTGATAGAAAGATTATTTCCTAGTCACTTTCTTATTTAAGTACCATTAATTTTGTTTGTTCAAAAACTGTATTTTCATGTAATTGTTTTTTTTTTCCTTGCATTGACCTCTATCCCTTGTTTGGTTAAGTATTCATCTCTGATGTAAAAGATATACAATCTGCTACTCTTCTCATTGTATAGAATGATTTTTTAACATTAGAATCACATGTGTATATATGGATATATGTATATCCATATATATTATTTTTTTTAAAGTGCATGCTTCAGTTCTCAGAGGATGGTTCATATGTCCATGGGAAAGAAGGTACCTAAGGTCCTTCAGGAGGTCTTCAAAGTCAAAACTATTTTCATAACAATACTAAGACATTATTTGACTTTTAAAATATCTCTTCCTTTTCCAACTACATATCTGAGTGAGGCTATATTTTCTACATACAACTCAACCAAAACAACATATTATATGAGATAGAATGCAAAAGCAAATATTATAATCCAGCTGTCTTCTATTTAGACATTTGCAAAAAATCCAAAACAAATTCCACTCTTCTCAATAAACTTCTTTCCTTTGAAAAATAGCTATTTTCTCATAAACATATTAAATATATTATTTATGATATTTATAATATAGATTATGATAATGTAACAAATTTATTATTATTTTTAAATAATTAGTAAATATCTCTTTAAAATTTAAGTTTTAATTTTAACTTGGAAATACAAGCAGATATATATTATATAAATAAAAGCACTTTAAGGTCTTCAAAAATTTTTAACAGTTAAAAATGGGGTCTTAAGATCAAAAAGTTTTAGAATTACAAGTTAAAAGAATTAGTATAAGACTAATATCTTCCAGACTGTTTTCCAGTGCCCCATCCCCATCAAATAGGGAATTCTATCTTAAGGAAATTATGTTTGGGAAGTTATTGAAAATAAATAGGGTCACTAATATTTCTCATTCTCCCTTGTCTCTTCTTTTTCCACTGATAATTTTTTTTATATTTTTAAACAATATTAAAATATTTTTTTAAATAAAGGTTGATTTATGATACAGTTTGAAGCCTCAAAATGCTAATTCCCCTACCCAATCAGAAAGCTCTTGAAATAATATAGGCATAAGTTAATGAGAGATTATACCAGAGTATTAGCAGGGTCAAAGGAAAGAAGAGGGCATATGTGAGAGATGTTATAAAGGTAAAATGAACATAATATGATAATAGAATAAATAAGGAAGGGTGATAAAGAGTGAGGGATGAAGAATGCCATTGAGGTTATGAGACTGAATGACTGAGAGCAAAGTGATGTCATTGACAATAATAAAATTAGGAGGAGGAAAAGGCTTAGGGGTAATTCAATTTAGAGGGATGAGTTTAAGATGTATATGGGGCATTCAATTCAAAATATCCAACAGGCATGAACATTTGGTAACTGAATTGTGCAAGTACTTTAGTTAATTGTCTCAAATAACTTTTGTATTTTATAGTTATTTTGAAATGGCTTTCCCTTTCCATTTTTTGCCTCTGCTATTCTATGATTATATTTTATAATGTTGTTTTTTATAGATTAATTTTATAACCAACATGCTGAAGCTATTAATTATTTCAATTATTTTCTCTATTAAATCCCTAGAATTTTAAGTAAACCATTATGTCATCATCAACTAAGGATAACTGTGTCGTCTCTTGGCCTATAGTTATGTCATTTATTTCCTTACCTTATTGTTATTGCTACACTTCTAGATTTATATCAAATAATAATGTGAAGAAGGGATATTATTATTGTGTTTATTGGCAAAGTTTCTGGTATGCCCCCAGTGCAAATGATGCTTGCCTCTGATTTCAGATATATGAATTTTTTTTTTGTTTTAAAGAAGATCCCTCTATGCCTACTTATTGCAGGGTTATTAGCATAAATAAGTAATATACTTCGTCACAAGTTTTACTGAATCAATTAAAATAATCATGTGCATTAAGATTTTTTAAATATCATTATGATAATTTTTCCTATTCTTTTACTGTCATTTTCATCTCTGATATAAACCATACTTCATCATATGAAAGATTCCTTGGATAAGTTGGATAAGGTTTCTTGGATAAGATAATCTATTTGATGGGATTTTAATTTAAAATTTTTAATTAATATTACTAATTATATTGATGTGTAGTGATCCTTTATAATGCTAACCTTTGTGTAGAAATTAGAACTATTTATGTCTCATAAGTAATTTTTTAGAGTGCTTTATGCATTGTGGAGAATAATTTGTATAATACATCATTTCATTTTTGAATATTCATAAGAATTTCTCCTTTGGTAGTTACTTAGATTTGATTTTTTTTGCGAGACTTAATTATTTAAGATCTCTTCTTAGCACTGGATATTTTTATTTTATATATTTTCTTTTTAAATACAATTTTATTTTTTCAATTACATGTATGAATAATTTTTATATTTATTTTTATAAAATTATGAGTTGCAAATTTTCTCCCCCATCCTTTATCATCCTCTCTCTAAAACAGTAAACAATTTTATATAGGTTATATATGTGCTATAATATAAAACACATTCCATATTAGTCATGTTGTTCAAGAAGAAAGAGACTAAAAAGAAAAAAAAAACACAAAATAACAATAATAATCAAGTGAAAATAGTATGCTTAGTACCACAACCAGACTCCATCAGTTCTTTTTCTGTATGCAGGTAGCATTTTCCACCACAAGTCCTTCAAAACGGTCCTTCGATCATTGTATTGCTGAGAAGATATACGTCATTCATAATTGAACATCATGCAATATTGCTGTTATTGCATACAATTTTCTCCTACTTCTGCTCACTTCACTCAGCATCAGTTCATATAAGTCTTTTCAAGTATTTCTGAAATCATCCCACTTATTATATCTTATTGTATAATTGCATCCCATTAAATTCACATAGCACACCTTGTTCAGCCATTTCCCAATTGATAGACAATCCCTGAATTTCTAATTCTTTGCCAACACAGAAAGAGTTATTACAAATATTTTGTACATGTAAGTCCTTTTCCTTTTCTTTTTCCTATAATCTCTTTGAGATACAGAACTAGTAGTGTGGTATTACTAGATAAAGGGCATGAATTGTTTGGTTGCCCTTTTGGCATAGTTTGAAATTGCTCTCCAGAATGGTTGGATAAGTTCCTAACTTCACCAACCAGCACTAATGTACCTATATTTCCATATCCTCTCCAATATTTATCATGCCCCCTTTTTGTAATATTAGCCAATCTGATTGGTGTGAAATGGTATGTCAGAGATGTTTTTTTGCATTTCTTTAATCAATAGTGATCTACAGCATTTATTCATATGACTATTGACAAGTTCTTCATGTCAGAACTGCTTATTCATATCCATTGGCCATTTATCAATTAGGGATTTATTATAAATTTTCAAGTTTAGCTGGCTTATAACTAACTATGTATAGGAGTTTCTGGCAATTATTTTTATTACTCTTGGCTTTGTTGTTATTTCATCTTGTCCATTTGTTATTTTATGCCTTCTTTTCTTTACCAGGAAATAGAAAGTAGAATTTTCATGTTGCTCCCTGAAGGAAAAATTTCCTATGATATTCCCATTTGTTATAGTCTTAAATAACTGATCCCAAGATCAAAACATTACTCGTCTGAATAAAGTATTCCCTTACCAACATCAAAATTTTTTGATCCTATGACCTAAAGGGAGGATTAGCCTTGAACAACAGAATCAAATCGCCAACACTCATATATAACTGAAGCTAAAAGTAATATTTCAAAGTTTTTTTCTGAGCTCAGTCAAGAAAATATTATCATTTTTAGAATGTACATGGCTCAAGCTAACATTTTTACATCTGGATATTAAGTGATCAATGGAATTCTTGTTTCTTTTAATTTAGCTATCTCTCAAAGCAACAGGGCCTACCCTGTGTGGAAATCTTGCCACTTGATCACCTATAATAGTGACATTGTAGACTAAATTTCAACATAACATAGTTCCCTAATTTATAGAAGTTAATCTCTAAATTTTGAGAGATCTAGACTCCTTGAAAGGTATGAAAAATCACCTTGACTCTCTATTTAGTCAGCCTTATACCATGCTTCATATCTTATCAAACCATCCACCAAGATCAAAGGACCTAGCTTGCTCAGGTATCTTTCAAATTGCCTTGTTTCCACCTATAGCTAGATGATGTAATATAATGGAATAAGGAAAACCTGAGTTCAGGTAGAGTCTCACAAACTCATTATGTGTGACCTCATTATGTTTGGGCAATCTCTGTTACTCTCAATTTCCTCAACTATAAAATGGGAATAATGATAATAGCACCTACCCCCCAGGATTGTTGTGAATATTAAATGAGGAAGGAATAAATATCTAAAATGAGGAAGCACTCAATCGTGCTATATAACATAACATTACATAACATAACATAACATAACATAACATAACAACATAACATAACAATGCTCCCCTACAATAAGTGGTAAATACTAGAGAAGTTAGGGGAAATGAAGATTGGGAAAAGACTACTGAATTGAAATTAAGAATATTATTGGTGACCTTTGAGAAATTTTAGAGGAGTGATACAGAGGTAAAATAACTAAAGAATGGCTGGTTAACTGTCTTGAAAAAGAAATGATCAATTTAGAGTTTAGAATAAAAAATTTTTAAAATATAGTCAAATAGTTAATTTATTTTGCTTAACTATGTATATTT
Source organism: Myrmecobius fasciatus (assembly GCA_023553655.1). Taxonomy (NCBI): domain Eukaryota; kingdom Metazoa; phylum Chordata; class Mammalia; order Dasyuromorphia; family Myrmecobiidae; genus Myrmecobius; species Myrmecobius fasciatus. The sequence goes on from JAJPUD010011783.1 coordinate 7,899, forward strand.
CTTACAATGAATTTTTCTTCCCTAATGCTTTAGAGAACAGAAGGAAGAGAAAATTAATTTCAATTCATTAAAAAATACAATTTAATAAAAAAACTTAAAATGGGTGGTTAAAAAGTAAGGACAGTCATCATCTAGTTTGCACCAAGAATAATTTAGAGCTAATATTTCTAAAAGGGTATTTACTAAAATTCATCAATTTAGTCCATAATTATAGTTCTACTAGAATGAATAATCAAGTAATAGTTTAAGATTTGCTTTCCTAAGAATTATCATTCCTTAAAACTATTGATTTGGTGTATAATTTCATAGGAAATGAAAGACCTGTGCAACTAAAATATGCTTTTGAATTTTGAGACTATTCTTCCTTATTAAATAGGTAATAATAACTACAATAAATGAATGGTAATTAGCAAAGAGATGAATTTTTACTTTACTATGGAGGTCTGTATTTGATCTTAATTTGCTTTCTAATAGCTCATCACTGTTTATTGAAATTATAAGTAATAAGGCTGATCATTAACTATATCATATAGTATTATTTCAAAATAATGGAGTATGCTTTATTTTCCTCTTTATTCCTCTTCTCTTTTCTCTCCCCTCTTTTTTCTTCTATCTTAAAAACTATACCAAACTTTTATATCCTTTCTAATAAACATTTTCTTCAAAGGATTTACCTTGGGAGGCTATGCATTCAAATACATTTTATAAGTCACACCATAAATACTTTTTATGACTTTATATTATACAAGTTGATTGTTCACCTTATCCACTAGATATAAATTCAAATTTCTTTCACTTCTATCAAAGCTCAACTCATGTTCAAATTTGTCTCTAGAAATAAGACGTTAGAAATGAGTCAAAATCTTTAAATATAGTTACAAAAAAATAAGCTCCAAAACTATTTAGAGCAACAAAATAAGTGCAACAACTCTTAAGTTGAAAATGTTCGATATTACATTAGTTTCACTGTATAACTTCTGGAACATTTGCTAAACCTTCAAAAGTATGAGTCTGAAATGGAAATGTAGCCATTGGCAAATAGTAATACCTATTTTATTCAGTTCATAAATGATCAGATAAGTCTTTCCCATGGACAAATACCATTTCAGGCTTTTTGAAGATTGTCTCTACCACATACCACACCCCTCTCAAGAATCATCTCAAACAAATCTTCAAAAAAATTTTTAAATAAATGATGTCATCTAGAGAGATTGTATCTATGTATCTAGAGAAAAATAGTCAACTGAATATTACAGAAACAATAAGTTCAGAAAAGTTCCAATATATCTGAAAAATCATATAAATTGTAATCCTTTCTATACATTATCAACTAATTTTATCAATGAAACACATTCAAAATAACTATTGAATATATAAAATATGACAGTCTAGTTACTAAGACACAATGAGAACCATTTCAGTGAAACTACAAAGCATTCTTTGTACAGAAATAGATCTAAACAATTAAAGATTACTGCTTCATTTTGGGCAAGCCATGGTAATATGTAGAAATTACAATCCTACCTAACTTAATGTATTAATTCATTGACAAACCAAACAAGCAAAAAGAATTATTTTAAAGAGCTAGAAAAAATGATAATGAAATTCATCCGAAAAAAAGGCAAGGGAGAAAAGTGAAAAAGGGGGTATAAAAGGCCCTAGAAGCACCACAAAATATACTATAAAACATCAGCCATGAAACTATTTGTTTAAAAATATTAATGTTAATCAGTGGAATAAATTAAGTATAAAACACATAGAAGCAAATGAATACAGTAGAATAATGTTCAATAAACCACAGACGATACAGTGAGGACTCACTATTTAATGAAGATTGCTGAGAAAACCAGGATAATGGCAATTAGATATACAACAGTGTATAAAAGGAGTGATTTTTGTAGATCACAGAATTTTTGTTCAATCACTCCTCTGACACATATTATGTGTAACTGGTTTGAGGAAAAGTAGCAGAAAAGATGCTAACAACCTGCAATGATAGAGGCATTTTCTTCACCTTGGCATTTTTTATACTAATTAAATCACAGGTCCAGCCTATATTTATATTTCTTAAGTATATTTATTGAGAGATTTTCTCTTACAATATTATTAATTCCAAGAGGGCATTAAAAGTTCAAGATTCCCAATCAGAAATAATGTGAGACACCTGTCAGATTGGCTAAAACAACAGGAAAAGATAATGACAAATGTTGTATGGGATGTGGGAAGACTGGGACACTGATGCATTTTTGGTGGAACTGTGAAAGGATCCAGCCATTCTGGAGAGCAATGCTCAAAAAGTTATCAAACTGTGCATACCCTTTGACCCAGCAGTGTTTCTATTGGGCCTATATCCCAAAGAGATCTTAGTGGAGGGAAAGGGACCCAAATGTGCAAGAATGTTTGTGGCAGCCCTTTTTGTAGTGGCTAGAAACTGGAAACTGAATGGATGCCCATCAATTGGAGAGTGGCTGAATAAATTATGGTATATGAATGTTATGGAATATTATTGCTCTGTAAGAAACGACCAGCAGGACGATTTCAGAGAGGCCTGGAGAGACTTGTATGAACTGATGCTGAGTGAAATGAGCAGAACCAGGAGATCATTATACACGGCAACAACAAGACTATATGATGATCGATTCTGATGGACATGGCTCTCTTCAACAATGAAATGTTTCAAAGCAGTTCCAATCGTTCAGTGAAGAAAGCAATATACAACCAGAGAGAGGGATGTGAAATGTGGACCACAACATAACATTTTCATGCTTTCGATTGATGTTTGCTTGCATTGTGTTTCCTTTCTCTGATTTTTCCTTTCTTGTAGATACGATTTTTCTTGCACAAAAATGATAAGTGTGGAAATATGTATACATATATTCGGTTTGTCAAGTATTTTAACATAATTAACATGTAGTGGATATCCTGCCATCTAAGGGAGGGGTGGGGAGTAGGGGGGAAAAGTTTGTAACAGAAAGCTTTGTAAGGGTTAATGTTGAAGAATTACCCATGCATATGTTTTGCAAATAAAAAGTTTTAATAAAAAAAACAAATAAACACAAAAAAGAAATAATGTGAGATTTATATTTTTAGAATTCAAGTGAGTCTCTGGTGAAATGCATATCACACAAAGACTCCAGTTTTCATCTTCAGCACCAGAAAGTCTTTTTGAAATATTGTCATCTTTTTAAAATATGAAATATCCATGTTGTATTGTATTTACAAATTATTTTGTTTAGTAATTGAAATGTCCCCCTTAAAAGGAGTATATTGATTGGTGTTTATTTAACGATTTTTCTTTTCATAAATTGTTTTATAACTTTCCAAAAGAATATATGATGATAAATAGAATGTCTTTATACTAGAATGATACTAATATGATATTCAAGTTGGATAGATCTCAGTGATCAATACATTCTGTAATATTCTTTACAAGTAATTATTCAGACTGTTTGAAGACTTCCACTAATGGGAATCTCACTAAATTAAGAGGTAGCTCATTATTTCCTTGTATAACTTTAATTGGGGATAAGTTTACTCTACCAAGATAAGATCTGACTCTTCACAAACTTACATTCTGTCTGCTTAAAATAAATCAGAATGATATTGAAATTTTTTATGCAAAGCAACTGGAAAGTATATACTTTTCTCATCTACATTCAAAATCACTCAGAGGCATGGCAATGTCAGTTTTCAGTTGCAATGCTTCAGTGTTTCAATGAGCATCATTTATGAGCGCGTAACTGGCAGACTATCTCACTGGGATAGTTAAACTAACTCAAACAATTACATAATATTATGTGTTCTACCTTGAGAAAATCTCAAAAAGGTCATTTGCTTAATATGCTATTTAAATAATTTAAAATGTTAGCTGAGAAGAACAACACTGGATTTAAAAATATTTTTATGTAATATAAGCATTGTCACTTACAGATGAGCCTTTTAACTGACACTCCCTTGAGCCTATACATAACCATGTAAGCATCTTCATTCTCTAATTAGAACACAGAATCCTGCTGGTTTTGAGTGACATATAGTTCTAGCTAGCTGTAGGTAGCTGAGTGAACAACTCCTCGAGGACAGGTAATTCCTTACATTTATATTTGTACCCTAAGCATCTTATTGTTGATTGATTTACTTTTCAGACTCATAACATTAGGATTATTTCTTCTTTAAAGAAATAATATTCAAAGAGAATATGAGAGAACTCTATAGCAATTATAAGAAAATAACATCATTTATGTATGCATAAATGTCAAGATTCTCATTTAGATTAGCTGCCACTGAAGTCATTAAGTATATATTCTACAAAAATGTGTTCTAGATTTTACTTCTATAAAATCCTACCAAACCCCAGCATATCAGGAGTATTCTTTCTCACAACAACAAAGCCACTATCATTAACCTTATAACAGTCAAACAAAGAGACAGCCAATATCAGTGATCCTAAGGATTCTTCTTTATAGATCTTATGAGACAATCCACGACCTTTTAGGAGCACAGGAAAGAAATTTAACTGGCAACCCCGTGTTTGTTTTCTCAACTCTGAGTGGAGGGTAGCAATGAAAATGATAAGTAAGCATCTACTGAATTGCTACTAGGGACCAAATACTATTAGTAGACATTATGAATCCAAACCAAAAATAAAACTTACATCTTATTGGGGAGACAATATGTACATATACATTTATAATAATTTTATACATATATATATAAATATACTTACACATACATATACAGAGCTTATAACAAATATAAGGCATTTTGTGAGGAGTGACTATCATGGTTTCTCTGAGACAAAGATGAAGAAGTACATTGAGGTATGATGGACAATCTGTATGAAAGCACAGCAAAGAGATATGAAGTGTCATGGATGAGGAATAATAAGAAGACTAGTAGTTGCCTAGCTAGAAAAAAAAATATTTAGTAGATGAAAAATCTCTACTGTATAGAATGTAGTATGAGACTGTCCCTGCATCTAAGGATTATAAAAGAACTGGCATGACTAACAGTAAAGCAGAAAATCCCTGGTATGCTGGCAAGCAGCCCATTCAGAGAAGGTAACAGCTGGTCAATGGCACTGTGGTTTGTGTATCCAAAGAAGGAAGTAATGCAAATGAAACCCCAGCCCACATACACAGAATCATACTTTAACAAGGAGGGAGAAAAACATAGAAAAAACTGAATCTTCACTAAAAATAATGACAAAAATGGAACTGCAGCCTGTCAGAGTAGAACCAAATTTGTGCTAAAAATAAGTCAGGATAATTCTAAAATCAACAAAATCACCAAGTGAGTCCTTGTATTGTTCAAAATGATGCCAATAGATTCTGACAGGTGGGGACATATAAAAGGAAATGAAATAAAGTATTGAGTCATTTTATTTGACTATATCAAGGACTGATTAAGATGAAGATATATGTGAGCTCCTCATATGTCATAGAAGATGAGGTTTGCTAACAGGGTAAGTAATTTTTGACCTATTCAGGCAGAGTTAGAGTCTGGTTAATTTTTCTAAAGCAAAGAACAAACTAAGAATTATTTCACCACTGTTTGTTTTGGTTTTTTCAATTATTCTTTTACAGTAGTTTAATTTTCTTTATTTTTTACTGAGCTCAGGAGTTTACTGGAGTTGGCTCTTGTCCTAGATATCTAGATATCACATATCTAGATACCTAGATATCACAACTTCTTGCATTGTGGCTATATAAGACACTGGAATCAACAGAAATACAGTAGCATATAGTAGATGTTATGACACTGAAAGCCCAGTGGAAGTTAGGAAAACTAGATTCTAACTCGGGTTGTGCTAGCAATTAGCCAGTTACTCCACCATCTCTGGTTCTCAGCTTTATTTGTAAAAAGAGGGTACTGAAATAATAATTGCTAACACTGATATGACATTTATAGGTTTGCAAAGTGTTTTATAAATGATATCTCATTTTATCTTTATTAATACCCTAGTTATTAGGTAGTTAAATGAATGACAGATTAAGTGATTGGAGTCTTGATGCAAGGAACACAATCAGGAGAGTATTGCAGTAGTCCAGATGAGAGATGATGGTTGTGTGACTGAAGAGAAGAATACACATACAAAAGATGGTGAGAAATAAGATTTAACAACATATTGAATATGTGTTATGATACAAGTGAAGAGTTGTGAGGTTGTGAGCATAGGCAAGTAGAAAGATAATAGGACACCTACCTGGCAATAATAAGAAAGTTGAGGAGAAGAATTTGAGATGATGGAAAGATGGGTTCAATTTTGTACATGTTAGTTTGAGATGCCTAAAAAACCTCCTATTCAAGACACCCAAAAGGAAGTTAGTGATTCAGAACAGTAGAGACTAGGACTAGATATAGAGAACTCAAGAACATCTTCCTAGAAATTAATCACATCTCATGAGGATTGATGAGATCACCAACTCAAACAGAATATGGAGAGAAGAGGACCAAGGATAGAATTTTAGGGTATTTGGGGTGTATATATATATATATATATATATACATGTATATATATATATATAGTAATTATATATTACCAGAGTCTTGACCTAAATAAGGACCAAGCAAAGTACCATGAAAAGGAAACATAGGAGGAGAACAAGAAGTAGCATTAAGAAAACTAGAGAAGATGGAGTATCTAAATATAGGAGAGTGATCAGGAATGTCAAACTCTGCAGAGAGGTGAAGAAAGATAAGAATTGTAAAAAAGATCATTTAATTTTGCATACACACAAAATTCAAATAATCTTATCTTAATCATATTAGCTTGCAGGAGAATAAATCTTTGAGAAATATGTGGAAGATCATCTACTAAGTCAATAACAGATTGCAATCTGCATCAGAGGTGAAAGTTTATTGATGAAGATGAGGATATCTGGAATATATAAGGCACTATATGTATAAGAGATACAAAAATAGAAGACACAATATTTGCTCTCAAGGAGCTAATGATCTAATTGAAGGAAATAAAATTCACAGAATTTAAATACATGGTATAACATGATCAATGTTCCAGACAAAATATTTGAAGAAGAGTGCTTCCAGCAGAAAAGTTAGAGAAGACTGCAGAGAGAAACTGCCATGTAAATCACAAGACATAGGTCATAATGGAAAGAAGGGATTTCAACAACTAGAGGTGGGAAAAGATTTCATTCTATACATGAGGAAAGGAACAAAGATATAGAACCAAGCTAAGTCACAGCAAATTTTAGGATAGTGAATAGACCACATTGGTTATAACAGGGAATACTGTGAGAAAGGGTGGAAAGAGTAATTTGATTTAAGGAAAACAGAAATTGATTAATTGCATATCACATGCACTAGGCAATTAGGAACACTGACTAAAGTGTGATCTGTCACTGACACATTTCAATAAGAGTCAGTTGAAGGAAGTGGTAATGTTTATCCCAGAGAAGAAAAAACTTGAAACAGGACATGAAGAAAGCTTAGACAGAGTCTAATTTGATCCAACAGTTGGAAATAAGACAGATGGATTGAAATTGAAGCAAAGCATATTTCAACAAAATATTTTTCTTATAATCACATTATAAACATGAAAAATATCCAAAAAATAAGGATTTTGCAAAAGAGAGATTCTTGATCAGTGCCACTGAAATAAGTGGCATCTGAAGTCCCTTCAAACTCTAAATTTTATTACTATTAAGATTATTCAGGTCTCAAAATAAAAGATTCTAGTGAGAGATTCAGTTAGAAAAGTAATACAATATTCCTAGAGAAATCTTGCCATCAATAGAGATATAAAAGGTAAGAGGAAAGAACATATATTTGGGAAGGGAAAAATATGGGGAGGTAATTGGTTAAGTTTTGAGTATGTTAAATTTGAGATGAGGGAAGAATATCCCGACTGAATAATCTGACAGAAAATTAGAACCAGGAAATCATTCCAATTGTCCTGCTTTGTTCCAGTGAGGATTGCTATGAGCAACGGTAGAAACTGAAAAAAAAAAGGCAAATACAGATTTTTCTGAAGAAAAAATAAAAAATTTATTAAAGAGCTGTTGAAAAGTGGAATGGGCTACCTCAGAAGGTAATGAGTTCTCTGAGGGTCTTCACATAAAAGTTAAATGATAACTTGTTAAGGGAGCTTTAGAAGAGATATATGTTCAGATATAAAATAATTAGATATGAATCTCAGAATTCTTTCAACACTGAAATGTTATTTTGTATTTTAAACTCTGGAGAGTACTTAGGCTAGACATATAGACTTGGGAATCATTTAAATAGAGCAAATAATTGAAGTGAATGGAGTAGAAGAAATAACAAGGCAGACAGCAAAAAGAAAAAGAAGAGAACTAGAACATAGTCTTGAGGGACCACATGTTTACAGAAGGATGGTAAGAAACTATCAAGGGAGACAAAGAAAAACTGATCAGGGAAGTAGGAGGGGAACTATCAAAATTAAATGACATGGAAACCAAGGGAGAAAAGAATATCAAAGGATTTGAGAGAAGGATAAAATGTTAAATTCTGTAGATAATTCAATGACAATAGTTATGTTATCTTCTATCCTAATAATCAATAATTTAGTAAATTCATGCTCATTCCAAAATATTAGTGAGATTATGTAAATTTATTTTTTTCAAGGATGAATGTTAGACATGTTTGAAATATTTATAGTGACAATATGCAACACACAGAGAATTTATATAATATATAACGAACAGCTGTTAAACTCCACAAATGAGTCTTCAGAAGATAATTTTCCTTTAAGACATAATCAAGAGAACCTGTTAAATATTAATAGGTAATGGAAAATTATCAACTTTTGAAATATCCTATTCATATCACCAAGGGGGCAGAAATCCATTTATTATTAATTCTACAAAGAAATTGATTTTTTTTGTCATTCCTTTCAAATACAGGTATGGAATTCTTTAGTACATTGAACTTATTTTAAAACTTTCATGCAGTCATTCATTTTTCAACTACATAATTATTTTCCTTTTGGGGAGAAGGAGGAGGTCATAGGAGCTATGATTTACTTTTCCTTTTAATACTCAGCAGCTGGTACCCTTTTACTTGAATCAAGATGGGGGCAAAGATACAAAAGTCAGCTCTTTCCACAAAATTTGATTGCATTTCAGAATATTACATCAATTTTTTTATTTGTGATTAACTCTAAACATTATTTCATTCCATTAAAGCCACATAAGATATTGAACTTTAAAATTCATCTCTAACACCTGCATTACATTTAACTTCGACTCAATGAAGTCTGAAAAAAAACACAAGTTTTGAAAGCTATTGGTATCAGTGGTCCCTTAAAGCATACATGTACCACTAGTAAAAGAGAGAACTTTAATTCATCTTGAAGAAGCAGTTCACTTTGATAATGAAACCTGTGGTGTTGGGCAGAATAAATATTGAACCTGTGGCTTAATGGGAAAAGTATGAAACTTAGAATCAGGTGGTACCTGAGTTTAAATCCTATCTCTGACATTTAATAGCTTGATGACTTTGAGAAAATCACTTGAACATTCCTAATCATGGCTTTCTTATTTCTAAAATGGGTATAAAAGTCCAAATGGTATCTTCAAAATGTTATTGTGAGTTCAAATGAGAACATATTCTGTGTTTTGCAGACTTTCAACAGTTACTATTATCACCATTTCATATATAAAAACAAGAATAGAAAGCAATTTGTCTTAACACCAAGCAGCAATTTCAATGATAAATGATAAATAGATTATTATTTACTGTAGGGGTTCTTGGACCCCTTTGACAATTCAAAAAAGCTCTTCTCAGGATACTTATTGCCTACATTTACAATCAAATGAAATGCTAAATATTGGTTGGAAGTAAGTGAATGTAATGATGTTAATTTTTCCTCTCCATGTTCATGAACCCTCTGAAATTTAAACATACTCTCATTTGGGGTCCATGGATCCCAGGTTTTTGGTATAGGAGCTCTTTTCATGACAATACATGCAAACAAGGGTAAGATATTTAATTTCTCTGGACCTCAGTTTCTTCATTTCCACAATGAAGGTGTTGGGCTAGGTGATTGCTATGGTCCCATAATTTCCAGGCAACAAAGAAACTGATATATAGATAAAAGATTTTGATGACTGGAAGATAAAGTGAGACTTACAATTTTGCATAACTCTACTTCAATTACAAGTAATAATCAAGTCAAGAAAGCACCTTATAATGTCAAAAGTCCTCAAAAAATAAAGGACAAACAACAACAGATTTAAATCTTCAGAGAGAATAGAATAAGGGTGATAATGATCTAGTCACAGATTCATTTTTATTATATGAAAAACTGGAAATATAATATAAAATCCCTTCCATCTAAATATTCATTTTCCTATGCCTTTTTGGGAAAAAAAAAAGCTTTTAGCTACAGCTACCTCAACCTATATTCCCTTTAAAACTTAATCTGGAAAACATTTCACTTACAATATAACTTCAGAATCAAGTTGGAAGAAAAAAAACCTACTTCACTGAAATTTAATAGGCACTCTTTTGTAACTTTAATAGTTACAAAGTTTGAAATAAAGATATTTTTTTCCTTACATGTTCACATCCTGGAACAAGAGTAAAATAAAGACATCTAGCATTATTGTAGTATTTTGCAGGATACATGTTCAGCAAACTAAATTGTAGAAGATATAACTCTCTATATATTATCAATTTTGTAGAGGAATCCTCATGTATTAGAAAGAAAGCTAAGGATGAGTGGAGTCAGATCCATGTTCAAATTTAATCCTGACACTTGCTACTTTTGAGACCCTTGGCAAGGAATTTAACATTGTGACATCCTAGAACTTATCTACTAAGTCATAGATGAGTTGCAACCAGTGTTAATAGAGAGTTGCCACACCAGAAATTATCTGTGTTAGAGGAAAAGAAATCAGTAAAATCTTCATAATTACATGATTTTAATAATAGGCATCATCAGTTTGTCAAATTATCAGTATGGTAACATCTATGTATAATGTGTTTTTTTTTTCCTAGATGATAAGAAAGAAAAGGACAAAGCCAAGGAGAGAAGCCAGGAATTTGCCTGAGCTCTCCCCACTTTCCCTCAGAAGCAATCTTAGATCAAGCCTCTTAACAGATTCTGTATTGGCAGAATCCACAAAAAGAGAGAGAGAAACCATTTTCCAGCTTAAAATAAATTATTATTTTTTCTTTTTTTATTTTATTAATACTTTTTATTTGCAAAACATATGTATGGGTAATTCCTAAACATTAACCCTTACAAAGCTTTCTGTTACAAATTTTCCCCCCCTACTCCCCACCCCTCCCCTAGATGGCAGGATATCCACTACATGATAATTGTTAGAATACTTAAGAAATCGAATATATGTATAGTTATTGCATCATTTTTGTGCAGGAGAAATCATATCTACACAGCTTAAAATAAATTAGAAGGATTCTAAGAAAGATCGTTCTCCCATGAGTAAAGGGGGAGTACAGCCCGGAGCAAGTGGTATCTGGACAAGTCGGTGGGAGGTTCTAAGTCACACCACAGAAGAGCAAGCAAGGCCCCTTTTTCCTGATTCAGAAGGCCAGCTATGAGACCTCCAGCCTCAGTAGAAAAGGACAGCTCCCAGCCCTGAAGCCCAAGAACTACAGATACATTTAGGGCAGTCCACCCTGGTGCAATGGCCAATTCACTAACCCTGGAGGTTCTGACACGGAAAGCCAAGGACCAAACCCCTGAACTCTAGTGCAAGAAATTTAGAAGAGTGCCCCCTCTACTCCAGGAACAAAGCTCAACTTTAAAAGTGATGAGATAGGCTAAAAAATGAGCAAAAACAAACAAACAAGAAAAGAGTCCTGACCACAGAAACCCACAGGAAAGGGACAGGGGAAAATCAAAGCACAAATTCAGAGGAGGACAACAATATCAAAATGCCTGCTTCCAAAATCTCATAGGGCAATATGAATTGGTCACAAGCCCAAAAAGCCTTCTTAGAAGAATTTTTAAAAATCAAATAAGAGATGTAGAAAAAATGAAACATGCAAGAGAGAGTCAATAGCTTGGAAAAGAAAGAACAGATATTGACTGAAGAAAAAAAATTCCTTATAAAATACAATTGGCCAAATAGGGGGAAAAGCTCCATTGAAGAAAACAACTCCTAAAAGCTAGAATTGGCCAAATGTAAAAGGAGGTACAACAGCTAACTGAAGATAATAATTCCTTAAAAATTAGAATTGGGCAAGTGAAATCTAATGATTCTATAAGACATCAAAAATCAATCAAACAATCAGAAAAATAAAAAAGGAAAAGAAAATGTAAGATGTCTCATTGGAAAGACAATCGATAATTTTAGAACTACTGAACTGCCTGAAAGTCATCATTAAAAAAAGCCCAGCTAAAATCTTTCAAGAAATTATCATGGAAAATATCTTGATACCTGGCAACCAGAAGGTAAAATGGCCATTGAAAGAATCTCCCACTCACCTCCTGAAAGAGATCCCAAAATGAAAACTTCAAGGAATACTTGAATTCCAAAATTATTAAGTCAAGGATAAGAGATATTTTTAGGGGGGGCATAGTGGCTATATATATAAGGCAATTTAGTATATGATATGGGTTTTAATCACTTGAAATTTGTAAACCAAAAGTAATAATTTTAAGTTGTTCTAAGAAAAGACTTATTCAACAGATATTTTAAATGATTAATATAACAAGTATAATTTTAAAGGGAACAAATGAATCCAAAAATAAGAAATTACCATAAAATAAATAAATACACTTAACTTAATCTTTAACTTCTACAAATAAATGGCCACCCATTGCCCTTGATTATTTTGAAACTCTATTAAAATCAGCAAAGGAAACAGACATTAAAAATGCTAAAAGTACTTTCATGTTTAAGTACTTTTTGTAAGTAAAAATTCTATCCTTGACATGTAAGTTTTAAGGGTTACATTACTGTGGATTAAACTAATCCATTAAAGGAATAGAATACTCCAATGTTGATAATTATTTTAGAATTGAGAAATGATGAAAGTAATTTTTGTGACTTATTTTAAACTTTCTTTCACAACAACATTAATGGAAGTTAACATAAACAGCAGAAAAATAATAAAACTTTAAACTGATAGAGGCATAGTCATCAAAATTTCAATAAAAGTATATATGTATAAGGAAAATGACTGTTTATTGATTTTGCTCCTTGGCATTTCTTTAAGTGATTATCTTATTTCCATTTTCATATACAAAAAAAAATCACTTTTGAACATTCATTGATTTTACAAGAGAATTTTTTCTCTCCACTTATTATTAAGATGATATTTCATATTGATAATTTAGATTATTTGTGATAAAAACGTTTCATCGTTACTTGTCACCAATTTGGGGCATTCCCTAAATCTCTCCTTACAATCCCTGATTTGTCTTTGACACTCTTGATCAGAAGAGAAGGCTGGGATTACATAAAGGAGCCTTTTGTGAGGCTTCCATGAGGCTTACCTACATTCTTAATGCATAATAACTATGAAAACAGGTTATTTTGTTATAGTGGGACTCCCAAGAATTTCAAACAAGAACTCTTAAAACAAAACAAGCTCTAGGTACTTTAAAACATGTCAGATGAAAATTCTGAAATAAGAATTAGGGAAAAAGGTACCTTAAATTCTGCTAACAAAAAGTAATTACAGTTATGACAATGATCTAAAATTTTAACAAATGTATAAAAGCTACAAAAGTGTGAAAGAGCAGGCTATATTAGACTGATATATTAGGTTTAAAATGAGTGGGACTTGGTTCTAAAGCACTTTTCTCATTTTTCTACAGATTATATCCACTTTGTCAGATTTCATTTATGTTGACAGATGGTCAGATAACTCATGACATTCTCTGTTTAGCTTCCCAATTAAAACCAACTATAGTGGAATGTTGATGGGACTTAGATTTCTTTTCAATAAATACCCATACCAAGGACATCAAAAAACCTTTCTACTTTAGGAGAGAAACAAAACATTTGCGCTAATATTAGCAAATCTCAATTTTTTTTCCTTTTCTATCATCAATTGAGGTTTTATATATAGATATAATATGTGCATACATATATATATAAGACATTACATTTTATATAATTGTATTAAAAGCAGCTAAAAACAAAAAAATATTGGTCAAAGAAAAATCTAGAATTTCAAGGGAAAGGTAATACTAATAGCTTTTCAAGATACTATGTTATCTTCTTTAATTCTGTCAAGCAAAAATACATTTGTCAATGTTTTCCTGTTTCTTTTTTTAAATGCTCTCGAATAGAAGATCTAGTAATATTTTAATTAGTTAATATCCTAAAGCTATAAATAAGCCCTTTATTTGCTGAGTCAATTGGGGTTAAGTAACTTGCCCAGAGTCAAAATAAGCCCATTCTTAAAAATATATTTTTGTGCTTCATAATAGTAATAGCAAACATTTATAGGGTGCCTACTAGTGCCAAACACTATAATAAGTATTTTTACAAATATTATTTCATTTGATCCTCACAAGAATACATTTTAAGAAGAAACAGAGAAAGGAGTAAAGCTATCAAGTGTCTGAGACTGGATTTGAACTCAGACCTTCTTAACTAGGGGTACCTAGCAATCTATTTTAAGTGTTGTAATATTCTACTGCTTCATCTGAAAGATATATGTAACATCTCATTAAACATAATGCTTGTCTTCTAATAAACAAAAGCCAGTAAAATTATGTTAAAAAACTAAACATTTAATAAAAGTGCAGTTTACACCAGACTTTTATTTATATTTCAAAGTGCTACCATGAAGTTTTCCCATTGGTAATTCTACAGCTTTTTTATCCTTTGTGATATTTGTAACTTTACTTAAAAACATATAAGCATTTCAAGGCTCTATAATTTTTTTTCAACGTGGGTACTTCTTCCACTGGCACAGATTGACAGCCTTTTATGATTTAGAAGCAAATGGCCTTGGAATTATCATGGGGCCAACCTTGTGATGGTCTATTGTGAACTTAATTTGATGGGTTGCTGAACGTAAAGCATTTATAGTAGATGCTTTTTGGATTTTTTTTTCTAGTAGCCCATTAAATTTCTATGCTATTTAACATGAAATGAAAATGATTCTAGTAATGTTTGCATTATTTACGATTTTTAGCAAGAGAGCAAAAATAATAAACAAAATTCAGGTACTTTGGGCATTGAAAATTCTACACTTAACATAGTCTTCTAAAATCAATAATAGTATCAAATTAATGTCCATTTGTAACAGCAATGGTTTGTATAAACCTGTATCTGCCATGTTACCTTTCATTTGAATTGTCATAAATCAAAATAGCCCATCAAAAATTCTGCCTCTATGATTTGTAATACTTCAAAATAATGACCAAAATAAAAATTGTTCTTACTAGCAGCAATTTTCTAATTATACATATTACTACTTAATAAAATTCTATATCTGCATGTAGTTATGTCTACAATGTAACCAAACTGATTTGTGTTTGGTTTTCAGAAGTGCTTTCATTTCTTAAGAGTCACATTTCACATAGATGTGTTTCAAGCACTTTAAAGGACAAATAAATTGGCACTGGCCTCCTTACTGTTCACATGAAATCTCCTAACACCTGTATTTTCATCGACTTTTCTTTATGACAAGAATATTTTCTCTCCTCATACTCATCTAAGCTTCCTGACTTCCTTAAATTCCTTCAAGTTTCAACCAAAATTTCACCATCAAAAAAGCCTTTTCCTTTCTTCCTTTCTGTGCCTCTTAATGTTAGTGTCTTCCTTGTCATTACCTCTACATTATAATACAAACATATTATGTATGTTTATATCTGCATATGGATTATATATGTATTTCATTTGGACATAATAATTTGTTCTCTCCCCATTTCACTGTAAGTTCCTTGAAGACGAGAATTTTTTTTCACTTCTTTATATTTTCACCACTTAGTCCCATAGTCACCATATAGTAAGCAATTATAAATTCTTGTTAATTTGACTTTACTTGACTAAAATGCATTTCCATAGCAAATTATTGGGGAGTAAGTAAAAAGTATCATCATTCCCATTTTATAAATGGTCACCCTGAAAGGCAAGTGAAGTTTTCTCAATCCCCTGATAAAGTTATTTGGAGAGGAAGTCAGTAGCAATTGTCAATATAAAAATGAACAAGAGCAATGTGAACAATAAATCAGCATTGGGCAAATGGAGCTGGGGGTGATATGTATTTATTAAGTGTCTAAGATAGTCTGAGATAGACAATGTAGGCAGCAAAGTAGACAGGGTACCTAGCTTGGAGTCAGGAATACCTGAGTTCAAATCTGACCCTGAGAAAATTACTTAATCCTATTTACCTCAGTTTCCTATCAGTAAAATGAGCTGGAGAAGGAAATGGCAAACTGTTCCAATATCTTTTCTGTGAAAAACTCAAAGAGGATTATAAAGAACTGGGCACAACTGAAAATGACTAAATGAAAAAAAAATGAGGTACCAACTACAATGTTAAACACTTGACAAATTTCTCATCTGATATTCAAATAACTTTCTGTAGAAGATGTGATTGTTACCCTCACTTTAATAGTTAAGGAAAATGAAGCAGATAGCATTTATGTGATTTGTCCAAAAACTAAGGTCAGATTTAAATGGAGGTCTTCCTGCTTTTCTCTACATATAAACCCAAAACAAACAGATTAAAATGGCCTAAGCACAGTAAAGGCTTAAGAAATGTTTGCCTCAGTTTCCTCATCTGTAAAATGAGCTGGAGAAGGAAATGGCAAATTTAAATGATGACATAAATTGGGTGAAAGAAATGACATAAATTGGGTGAAGAGTTTTCTCTGGTGTAAGGGGAGCATTCTTGTCATCCCTCCAAATATTCTCCCTTAAACAACTTTAAAAAATATATGAAATCAAATTCTGATTCAACATAACCAATAAAAGATAAGAGTGGGACACTGTCAGATTTATTGGTCAAAAAGGTTCCTAATGATTTTAATTTGAATTTAATTAAATTAAAATTTAATTTACTTTGGTCACACATATAGTCTTTTCATTTTTGATACTGATAATTTGATTTTCTTCTTTCTTTTTCTAAACCAAATTAACTATTTATCTATTTCATATGCATTCATTTCTATTAAAAACACTAGAAAGCATATGAATAAAAGAAGCCTTTCTTAAAATGATAAGTATTATCTTTCTAAAACCAAGAGCAAGCATCATCTATAATGGGGGTAAACTGAAAGCATCCCCAAATAAGATCAGGGGTGAGACAAAGATGTCCATTATCAACATTATCATCCAATATTGTACTAGAAATGCCAGCTTTAGCAACAAGACAAGAAAAAGAAATTGAAGGAATAAGATTAGGAAATGAGGAAACAAAATTTTAATTTTTGCAGATGATATAATGGTATACTTAGAGAACCCTAAAGAATAAACTTTTTTTAAAAAAAGTTAGTTTGAAACAATTAACAACTTTAGTTAAGTTGCAAGGATATACTGCATAGGATATAAAATAAAGCCACATACATCATCAGCACTTTAGCTGTGACTACAAAACCCAGCACAAAGAGATCAAAAGACAAATATCTTTTAAAATAATTGCAAACAGTATGAATACTTGAAAGTCTACTTGCCAAGATACACACAGGAATTATACAAATATGGTTGCAAAACAAAACAAAAAAAGCCCAAATAGTTAAAAGTAAACAACTGGAGAAATATTAATTGATCATGGGTAGATTGGGCCAATATAGTAAAAATGACAATACTCCCTAAACAAATTTGTTATTCACTGTCATACCAGTCAAACTATCAATGAACTATTTTATAGAGCTAAGGGGGAAAAAGAAAGAAATAGTTGGACTCAAAATTCACCACACACAGAGACTGTAGCTATGTAATTAAAAGGTGCTTGTCCCTTGGAAGGACAATTATAGCCAGTCTGGATAGCATACTAAAAAGCAGAGACATCATCTTAGTAATATAGGTCTGTATAGTTACAGGTATAGTTCTTCCAGGAGCAACATATGATTGTAAAAATTGGACAATGAGGAATGCTAAGTGCTGCATAATTGACACAAATTGTGGTACTAGAGAATTCTTTTGAGAATCCTTTGAATAACACGGATGTCAAAGCAGTGAATACTATAAGGAAATAATTCAGGTATGCATTGGAAAGTCAAATACTAAAGTTGAAATTTAAATACTTTGGTCACAGAATGAGAAGAAAGGACTCACTAGACAATCCCCTGATGTTGAGTAAAATTGAAGGCAAAAAAGGGGGGGTGGATAGCAGAGGATGAGATGGATAGAGGTAGAAAAAACAAACATGAACTTGGAAAGGTGCAAAAAGTAGAATATGGCTAAATGATTGAACAACAAGAACAACAAGAAGAAAGTAAAAGATAAGAATAAAATTAGTCTAGAACAAAATGTGTGTGGAGGTAGGGGTAAGGGTAGGGCCAATGATGAACGGTAGACTATCTGTATCCAATCTCAGACTATTCTATATAAGCAGTAATCATCAAAACATTTAGTACTAGATAAGAAAACATAGTTAATAAGTACAATAGATTAAGTTTACAATCTATAGAAGTAAATGACCACAGTAATCTAGTATTTGGGAAACCCAAAGATCCAAAATTTGTAGGCAAGAACTCATTATTCATAAAAAACTTGTAAGGAAACTGAAGAGCAATATGGCTGACAGAAACCAGGCACAGAACAACATTTCATTGCTGTTGTTCAGTCATTTTTCAGTTGTAACTAAATCTTCATGTCCTCAGTTTGGGGTTTTCTTAACCAAGATACTCAAATGATTTACCATTTCCTTCTTCAGTTCATTTTGCAGATAAGGAAACTGAGGAAAACAGTGTTAAGTCAGTTGCCTAAGTTCACACAGTCAGAAAATGTCTGAAGTCAGATTTGAATATATGAAGATGAGTCTTCCTGATTTTATAAGCCCAATACACAATCCACCTGCACTACCTACCTCCACAACATCTCACACCATATACTAGATTAAAATCAAAATGGATACATGATTTAGACATAAAATGTGATGTTATAAACAAATTAGGGAAATGTGGATAAAAAGCACCTACTAGATATTTAAATGTTTATACCAAAAAAGAAATATAGAGGATCACCAGAGGTAAAATGAATCACTTTGACTATATTAAATTTAAAAGTTTTTATACAAGCAAAACAAATGCAGCCAAAATTAGAAGGAAAACAGAAAAGTAGGGAGGGGGAAATTTTGAAGCAAGTTTCTCTAATAAAGTTCTCATATCTCAAACTCTCAGAGAGTCTGAGTCAATTTTTTTTTGAAAAAAAATAACCATTCTCTATGTGGTAAATGGTCAAATGATACAAATAGGCAGTTTTCATTAAAAAAAAGAAAACTGTCAATAATCATATGAAAATTCTCTAAATTAATAATAATTAGGGAAAGGTAAATTAAAACTACTATTAGGCACCACCTCACATTCATCAGATTGGTTAATATAAAAGGAAAGCAAAATTACAAGTACTGAAGTGATATGGAAAATAGGCACACTAATACACTATTTGTGCAGTTTTAAATGGCTTTAATCATTCCCCAGAACAATTTAGAACTTTGGCCAAAGGGCTTTAAAACTGTGCATACCCTCTGACCCAGTAATACTTCTACTAAGGTTATATCCAAAAGATCAAAGAAAAAGGAAAATGACCCATGTGTACAAAAACATAGCAGCTCTTTTTGTGATAGTAAAGAATTAGAAATTGAAGGGATGTCTATCTATTAGGAAAAAGCTGAATGAGTTGTGAGATATGGTTGTGATAATATTCCTGTACTGTAATAAAGTAAAAAAAGATGATGGGGATGGCTTCAGAAAAGTCCACCAAGACTCACATGAATCAATATAAAGTTAAGTTAATAGGACCAGGAGAAAATTATACACAGTTAAGTCAACAATTAACTATGAAAGACTTAGCTATCTGATCAGTGCAATGCACCAAGACAATTCCAAAGGATTCAAAATAGAAAATGCTATCCACCTTCAGAGAAAGAACTGATAAATTCAGAGTATATATTGAAGCATATTCTTTCACTTTATTTTTCTTGATATTTTAAAAATAAGATGAGTTATAAGAAAATAATGAATATTGTATAGTTTTCTTCCTATGATATAACATTTTCTTCTGTTACTAAAAGTCCAGGGGCAATAGTCTCTGTAATTGATAGGAACACCAATAACCATTCTGTTTGGCATGCACACATTGCTCAGGACTCCCCAGTCTTTCTCAGAGCCTCTTTCCAAGAAAAAGTCAATGAAGAGTCACCCTAGACAGTTTATTGAATTCCCTATAGACATGGCTTTAAATCTGATAATGTCTGGTTGACCTGAGCAAAGAATTAAATGGTCTCACAGCAATTTAGTTGGAGGCCTGAAAGTAAGATCCAGATCACAGCAGTGAAATGCATCTAGATGTGAGTTAGGAACTAGAGCCAAAGCCTCAGTAAGCTTTCAGGATTTATAAGCACAAGAGTACATTGAAGATAAGAGATTTCAAAGTATAATAGGTTGATTTTAAGGTCTAAAATTTAGAATACTTAAAAAATATAGGTAATAAGTATTTGATTGTAAGTATATTAAGGAAAAAAGAAAATATAGTCAGTCCAGATTCATCAGACACTATCTAGATATTCAGTTGCATCTTATTAAAAAGCAAATGGGGACATTTTCTAAAATTAAAGCTTTTGTTAGTCTGTGAAATAAAAGTATTTGATTATGATATTTCCCTTACACTGAGCCATTTAACTTGAATTTTAATTCATTTGCTTACACATGTAAATAAACAGTATAATACAAGTACAGCATCTCACTAGTGTGGATTCTTCAAAGGGTAGTTAAATATTGATTTGCCATTCTACTAGTATAATGACCAAATAGAATAGTGCATTAGCTTGTTGAACCAATGTCCCTAAGTGCTGCCAAACAGGTCAGCACTTAATTTCTTTGCTGAGTAGCTGGTTTCCAAAATATATACACTGCAATGATTTTCATTGAATTGAAAGTGAAACACCAGACAATCCATTCATTCACATGAAAGCAGAAGTGTCATTTGAAACTCACAGGCAACTCTACTGGCCCCCCTTCTCAGAAACCAAGATTTCTTGTTTCCTCCTCCCAGCTGCCAATCTCCATTTCACCTCAAACAGTCCCAACCCCCACTCTTCTTGTCTATTAAATTCCATATGGACACCTCCCAGCTGCCAAACCAGAATTCTAGGACACTCCTTTGTCCACCTTTATAGTATAGAATCAACAGTAAATGCTCAAACAAGCTTCAAAGTTAATA
The DNA here is from genome assembly GCA_023553655.1 of Myrmecobius fasciatus. Lineage (NCBI taxonomy): Eukaryota > Metazoa > Chordata > Mammalia > Dasyuromorphia > Myrmecobiidae > Myrmecobius > Myrmecobius fasciatus. The sequence continues at coordinate 29,204 of JAJPUD010011783.1, forward strand.
GCTGGGTATATTTATATGTATATGCAAAAATGCATGTAAATATTTTATACATATGCCTGCACATATGTATATATATATATATATATGTATGTTTGTATGTACACATATACTCCTATACACAGAGGAATGTCAAACTGTCAGCAATATAAAATCCTTGAATTCTGAACTTAACATAATCATACTCAAGTTTATTATCATCCCTTTATATTTCAAAAGAATGCAAAATCATACATTTGTATAGCGCAAAGGCAAGTGTTCTATCACAGAATTTAGGTCTGAATGCTACAAGCTTTTCATCTCTTCGGATTCACTTAAATAATTTTAAAAGGTTAACTTTTAAACAGATCTTTTAAATCACAGGTAATTTTTATTAGTTAAATTTTTGGTTTCAAGATTTTAAAATTTATCCTTTCAATATGCGACTTTTCTTCACAAAAATTTTCTTCTTATAGATTAAATAAAATTAACATTTAACTTTTAAACTTCTTATAAATATAGCTTATTAGAGCATAGACTTTTTTTGCATTCCATTCTGTATTTTGTTGTGCAAAAGGAAAATATTTTTCCCTTTCTTGCAGAAAAATACCTTTTGAGTATACCCCAAAAAACTTAAGCAGGTTCTAAAAATATTCTATTTGGATATAAACACATTCACAAAAATAGAGATACCAGATTTTTTATAGAGAGAAAATATCTTTCTAAATATATCTGAATTTTCAAATTCCAAATCTTTAAATCAAGAGAAAATCTTTCAAGTGTTAGCTACAAAATAAATTGTATGTTCCTATTCTATAATCTTTATCTGTAGACTATTTTCTGTCTATTTTCATGGTCTATCCTCAGTAAAAGAAAGGTCTGAAAATGCAGCAATCCATATATATAGGAGAGGCATGTGTAACTTGAACTCTTCAACCTATCTTTGATATCCATTTCTAACTATTGAATGGGAAAAGCCTACTGTTGATGATTACCAGTGCTCAATATTGAACATTCTTGCATTATGGAAAAGGCCTTTCTATCAGATATCTTCAAAGATACTCTTATTAGCAAGAATCACGAATGCCTTTGTCATATCAAATATGCTCAGCTGCTTACCGCATGGTGAAGTAGTGTTAGAGCCATTTAAAGATGTGTCGGACATCATTAATCTATTTGACCCTTGACCCACAGATCTAAACTGTAACTATGGTGATCAAAGTCTGACCTTACAATGCTGAGAAACTTGAAAGCTCTGCAGTATTTTGGGTCACATTGTTAAGTTACACAAAAGGGCAAAGAAGAAATGTGACAGTTTCCTGAGAATTAAGGTCAGCAGGTCAATTGCTAAAGCTTTGTTGTTGTATGATAAGGAGAACTAGTGAAAATAATTTTTGATGTTGGAATTTTTAAAGAGTACTTTATTAGAAACCTTCCAGAGAACAAAAAAGTCAGCTCATTAAGTGCTAAAGAAATGACAAGTGAAAAGCACAATTAATGTTGAGTAGTCAAAAACATAACATCCCATCACTGTTGACCAATTTGATGAGTTCTGCAATACACTAGGTTTTTAAAAAATATCTGTGTATGTACAGTAAATTCATACAAAAAGACAAATGGGAAACCATCACTACATGAGTCAAAAATAGGGCTGACAACCAAGTAACTCAATCTTAAAATTTATTTTGATCACATTTGAGATAAAATTCCCATTCTTGTGAGATGATCTCTTCTTTGCTTAGCTCAAAGGTGTTTTGTGCACATTCACGGCCATTTACTTACATTAAGTCCAAACTGCTCCGGCACAGTGTTTATTAGGAACATGCAATGAGCATGTGTGCCAATGCACAGTCCATCTAACACAACGTAATGCCACATACTAAATGTGCGCATCCCTGAGCTTTAGGTGTACTCGCTCTGCATAATTAAAGTGATGCTCTGCATGCAAACCGCTACAAGCCTCTATTTTCGAGTGCTTCTCATTCAACTAATAATAAGCTATATTAACCTTTTCCACAAAAAGGCACATTCTGGGTACAAGCTTATGGTTATGCATTTTGACAGTGGTTTTCCTAAGTGTGTACTGTGAAGTAAATGATTTGCAAAATCTCTCAAGAATATGGTGTTTTTCACATAAGCAAAGTGGATTCAAATGACCAAACTACCAAAACAAGAAAAACATACTCTGCATTCTAAAGAGTCACTGCCAATATTTCACAACATTCTGGAGTGTGTCAACATCCCCGGTTTGTTAGCATATAAAGGATTCTGGGGTGGAGATGCCCACTTTTTACATAAATTTGCTCTTCTGTTAAAATATGTAAATAGATCATGAAAACACTGGGCTTAATCGCCCATTTTCTTTAGGACACAAGAAGATAAATGGATGAAGATGCCAAAACACCTCAAGTATTCCCTTCACCTATTGGACTTTTTATCTCATAGCATCATAATATGGAAAGCTGCTGAAAGCAAGGAGATTTTTTCCTGTTGATTTATTTTCTCCCTTGTCTGTCACCTGTATGGTTGTCAAGAGGAGTCTGCTAGTGAATTTTTCCCTGTGTGTGTGTCTTGCCAGTGTTAAGATTCTGTGGATGGTTTAAAAGAATGCTTTGAAGAAAAGAAGGGTACAAGGCATACAAGATTTTCTTTTCTATTTTAAATCACCATATGGGTCACAATATAGTAATACTGGCAGCATATCCCAGTAAAGAAAAAATGTTCATAGCAAACCATCAAAGGACTAGTACAAATATGGTAGAACCAAATGTACATGAAACATTTGGACAGTCCGGGTCATTATGGATTTTGAAATTAATCCATGAAAAACAGAATGAGTCACTGATTCTAGAACATTTCAGTAGGACAAAATAAATTGGACTTAATAAATTTTTCAGCCACTCTGATCTTACCAGTCCTTACAAACAGATTGGATGAAATATTAAAAAAGCAAAATTTTAAATTTCAATTTAAAAAAAATTAAAAGTCAAGACTTTTCAGGCTGAGTAGGCTCAGAGACTGAGAAGTGAAAAGAACCTTGAATGCAATTTCTACATTAAATAGACATTGAAATGGAGATCTGAGAAGTTATAGGACTTACACAAAGTCACATGGCTCTGAAGCAACTGAGCTGTGATTTGAACACGGGTACTCTGAGTCTAAAACCAGTCATCTCCACTGTGTATTTATTAAGGTAGAAACCATTGGTTGTGATTCACACTTGTTTATTTAAGATAGTTATGTCTTTGCAGAATATGGAAACCTACCATCAATCAATGAAAGTGCTAAAAAAATACAGTATATATTTCAATAATGTCTTTAAATTATGAATGATCAAAACCCCTATAGATTTTCCCAGTCATTACTACCTAATAACCATCAGTTACAAAGTTGTGAAATCTGAAAACAAATAACTGGTAAAGGATAAAGGTAAAACTTTATATCACAAAGAACAAAAAGATAGATGATAAATGAATAGAAAGACAGGTATCTCTAAAGATATAGCTATACAGCCAGAAAAAGAAGACTATATGATTTTTTAAAAAAGAATCTTTTTTAAGCTTTAAAATTCTGCCAAGATTTATGATATCTTTTTTCTTTTACATATAAAAAGTAAGTAAATATAAGAATTAATCATTGACTAAGAAATCAAATAGAAATATAAAAAAATCCTACTCTTCTAATTGTTTCTTTATAAATCATTGGAATCAATGCAAATAGTAGACTTTTAGTAAAAGTTCATTGAATTGATTGGAACAAAAATAGATAGATATATTATCTGTGAGAATTGTTTCAATATTATTGGTAGAGGATTTTAGTGTCCTTGCAAAGTAATTTTCTTTTGCAGTTAACAAACCTATGATGCAGTTCCCAAATATCTATAAACAAATCCACAGGAAAAGTATATCTTTTAGAAACATAGAATGTTCATTCAGACCAGAATGTTTTCAAATGCTACTGCTTAGATTGTATTATTCTTTTTGAAGGAATAAAATAATAAAATAAAATAAAATAGACTGTTTACCTGATAAAGTAAAAAGAGGTTCTTTGGCAGGTTCTTACAAAAAGAAACTGTGGTTTTTATGTCTCCCTTGAAAGGAAATTAAATCTAAAATCCCACATTTAAATAACATTGAAGCAGTGACACAAATGGACCAGAGCCAGGAAATTCAAAGTTAAAGCTGGCACTCCATGCTTAATACACACCATTGTCCTAGTTTCCCTCCTCCTCCAAATTTAATTAAATCCAAGTTCTAACCAGTTGATATAAGTAGTAAAGAAACAACTTATAAGAATTTCATCCTCTACCTTTTGTGTTATACTTCCTCTCATGGTAACACAAAGAATATGTACATTTCCCCTTCATTTAAAAAAAGGGGAGTAACAGAAATTTTCACTTGAACTATTCAGTATTGTTTTAATTGAATAAATTCTTTTATTCTTAAAGTTATTTAGGTTTAACATTGAGTCAGACAAGCCACACTAAATAACTTTTGCCAAAAGTTTTTTTTTTAATAAAACATCACATTCTAAATTAAACAACTATGATTATCCAATACGCCTCCTGGAAGCAATTTTTTGTTATGTGTTGTGGTTTTGCTACAAGGATTCTAATTTTCAGAGGTTATACCATTAATAACATACTTGGAGTTCATTAAAAACAATAATATGAAGAGAAAATTTTTTGTAACTTCTTTGCACTTTTTTGTTTGTTACCTCCTGAGGAACACTAACAAATTAAAATTTAAATTCTATCTTAGGAAAATGACCTTCATTATGTCTTTAATTTAAAGACCCTAAAGATTCAAGACATAAAATAATCATAACTCACAAAATCTAATATGAAGAAAACCAATGTATTTTTTCCAGCTTCCCTCTGTCCAGTAATAGGATTGCCTTACCATCAAATAATTTCACAGGATCATAGTTTTAGAAGTGGAAAAAAGACCTCAGCAGACATTGAAATTAATCTCCTTTATTTTATGGATGAGGAAAAGAGATGCACAGAAAGGCTCACAAAGTTAGTAAGCGTAAGTAAGTGTCTAAAGCAGGATCTGAACTTGTATTTTCCTGATTTTGCATCTAGATTGCATCAACTATTCAGTTTGCAATAGTTATTTCAAAACTTTAAATGAAGTCTTATTTATAATCCATATGTTATTATTATATCTTCTTCCTGATTGTATAATTTTCTACTATTAAATTCTCACATGAAAATTACATTGAATATTAATAATAGCAAAAAAATATAATTTAATTAAAACAAAATATGTTTAGCTTTAAGTTATACCTAAATAAAATGCAATAAAAGACTATTCCAAAATCAGTAAACATTTGTTAAAGTGCCTACTATGTGCCAGGCATTGTGTTAAGCACTGGGGATAATAAAAAGAGGCAAAAGACAATCTCTTAACTCAAGTAGCTTACATGTCAAAGAAGACTTCATATGTGCATCTTTGCTTACAAAAATCTGGTATCTGTACTTGTATTTTGTAATTTTGTAAGGAAAGATGAATTTACTCCCCTAAGCAGCTCTGGCTAAATACTAACAAAATCTCATTCCTTTTCCAATTTACACAAGGACAGCTATTTGTATGCATTTGGCATTAACATGTTATTTGTGCATAAGAATGTACTTTATTTTATGAGATCAACTTATATAAATGATGACCAACTCATATATGATACTATTAGGACACCATCCCTATTAATCTTCATATTTCCAATATTAGTTAATAATCTGACATTCTTATTTGTCAATATGTTTATCACAACTTTGGTTACTGAGTGTAGGCACCCAAGCTTTAAAGTCAAAAGATTTTTTGCCCTTTCAAGATGGCTATATTCATATCTGTCCTAACATACATAGATGGTTCTGTTACATATCCAGAGACATGAACTCTACTTGTTATTTTCTTCAGCCAATTCATTTTTGTCTATATATTCCACTTCAAGTTCTCTTCCACCCACAAAAACATTACCAAGAAAATTATAAGCAGAGCCAAACTTCCTGAAACCTCACATTTTATTTTTCTAGACTGCTAAAATGTGGTCACGCAAAACATTAAAGCCAATTCACAGAATGTCAACTAAATACTCTGCAGATTCTAAAGAGTCATCTCATGTGTAACTTTAAATAAGCCTATGAAGTTAATCATCAATGAGGCATGACTACACAGGTTCTTGGGAATAAAGAAGTTTTCATGCATTTCTTAACTGTTCCTGTTTGGGGGGAAAAAAGTAAATTTAGACTTCATCTATTTGCAGGCATCACTTTAATATATTAAAATTCAAATGAAAAGGTAGAAAAATATAATGGAGGACTAGCTTCATAGTCAGGAAAATTTGAGTTCAAGTTCAATTCCTTATCTGACATGTACTATGTTATCATAGGCAAAGTCATTTTGCTTCTTGATACTCTAGACTCCAACTTCTTAAACTATGTTTTGCAACCACACATGGGGCTCATAATTGAATGTGGGGGTTGCAAAAGATGACTTATTATCAGTAAATGTTTGTTTTATATACTGATTTTCTTTGCCTGCATATGCAGAGTCGTATAAAAAATTTTGGGGTGAAAAGGGGTGAAAAAAGCTTAAGAAGCCCTGCTCTAAGCAACTCTAAAACCATAAGCTACAAAGCATTTGCTGACCTACATTTGGAAAAGCGAGTCTCTTCATTTGGGAGTTCTTCATATGAATGAAATCATGGGTCCAGTCCTAAACCTAAAATTCAAATAGTCCAGATAGATATCTCAGGATTCATTTCATTTCATAATTCATCAAGTACTTGATACATTCAAGGCACTGTATTTGGTAACAAAGAAAAAAACTAGAGTACTAGTTTAAAAGCTAAAATTGAATCTTTAACTGAAGGTGAAGATATGCTGATGTCAACAACACTAGAACCTTTCTACCATACAGACAATGTCAAGAGGATTTAAAAAAAAGTCTGTTATGATCTCCAGGATGGAAAAGGCACTCTGTTCACATAGTAAGAGGAGCCTAGACAAGGAAAGGAACTTCTCATTCTCTGACTCATTACAGAAAACTCAGAAACTTCACTATTTGATTTTATCTAAGCTTATGGGTCACAAGATTCAGAGAATGAATGGGTTTATTAATCTATCAAAGAAAATCTATAGGGTTCATGCAAAACTCATGAGAAATAATGGGTACTATTGAAGAACATCCTCTCCAGAATCCCATATAACCTCAGTTATTTACAATCATGCCCTAAGTAGGTTTCTTGGTACACATGCTAACTAAGACACTTTTGTTACTTTATCCAAGGCATGCATTGATTTCTCTTTCCATATGCAGTGGCAATATCCTTGACATTCTCCAAAGCTTCCAGTAGGTGCCAGAGATACTAGTCACCATTGTTGCCCCATGTTCCTCTACCTACAATTTATTATCATTATCTCTCAGTCAGTGATATCAGTCTTTTCCTTTCTCAGTGAACCAATTCCACAGAATGGTTCAATAAAGGAAGACTGTTTCAGAGTTCCTCTTACAATGGACCAAATTTGTTCAAAACCTGCAACTCCAGACCATAAAGATTTCCTTTGCATTAAAATCCACCAAAAACCCTTCAGAGTTCTGAGGGGTGAGGAGCATTCTTCTATCTCACAAATTCTTAAACTGGTTTTGGTTATAGTGACTGAACAAACTAATATGATGTGCTATTTAATGTATAGAAGTCTTACAACTGTGGTGATCTGGCTCACTACATATTTATTAAATCAACAACTATTAAGCATCCATTATGACACAAGCCAGTATTGTCCTAAGTTCTTGGAATACTGAGAAAGGTAAAAATGTCCCTTGTCCTCAAGGAGTTTATAATCTAATAAACAAGAATCTGAATATAATTTCAGAGAAAAAGTACTGATATTAAGGAGGAAGATGATCAAATGCAGGTTATATTTCTTTCTTATAGAAGATGGGACTGTTACTGAGACTTGAACAAAGTCAGGGAAAGCAGGGGAAAGGCAAGAATTTCAGTTATAGGAGAAGCCATTGAAAGTGCACAGAATTAGAATATTTATGAAGTAAGACAGTAAAGATGAGTAAAATATATGAAGATAAAAAATAAGAAGGAGCCAGGTTATAAAGGGCTTTAAAAGACAAACCCAATTGGGCCTTCACTGTTACATGTCATATCTTTTATTATTCCTTGAATGATTCTTAATTGTACTTCCCATAACATCAATCCTGAACCTTCTCTTCACTCTAAAGTATTATGACTCATATTTAAGTGAAAGAATGGAGATTCTCCATCAAAGTTTTACATTTAATCCATTCCATATCTCAAACCCCCCTCATTATCACTCTCCATTCTCTCCTCTCCTCCAACCTTAGAGAAAGATACGGTGCTACTCCTTGCCAAGACCTACTTCTCCCTCTTCTGTAAAGCTACTTTTTAAAATTATCTCTTCTCAATATTTAATTTCAAATCTTTCTTAACTGCATTCTCTTTGTGTGAACACAAATACTCTCAGGTCTACCTCATCTTTAAAAAACCATTCCTTTGGTACCTTGTGCTTTTGGCTATGTTGTCTCATTCATAAACTCATAGAAAAAGTTCACTTAGACCCACTGCTTCCATTTTCTAGTAACGTTCTCCTCAGGCACTTCCAATCTGACTTTCAGTCTTTCCAGCTATATATAACTGCTTTCAGATTTTTAGCTTTTAAACATTGAGGTGTCTTTTCCCCCTTCTCTTCATCCTTGTTGACCTTTCTGCAGCATTTAAACTTGATGAACATGCTCTCCTAGGTATACTCTTTCTTTCCTGAATTTTTCTGGCCTTATTCTATTTTCTCTCCCTTCTTATCTATGTGAATGAAATTTCTCAAGTGTCTTTTTGCTGAATCTTTATCTATTCCCCACTATTTATATGAAAATATGTCTCAAGAGTTCTATCTTGGGCTCTCTTTTCTTCTCTCTCTAGAATTTTTTTCCTTGGTGAACTTATAAACAACCATAATTGTTTTCAATTATCTCTTTGCAGGTAACTCCCAACATTGACACATGCATCTTAGAGGCATGCATAAACCCTGGGCCAAATATGCTAATACAATCAGTTCAATACATATCCATGCTTACAATCCAACCCTTCAATTCTCCCTGAGCCATATCCTAAATCCCCAACAGCCTCATGGTCATCTCTATCTAGGTGCTCTATAGATACCTCAAACTCAACAATTCCAAAACTGAAATCATTATTTCCCCTCCCTCTACTCAACCTACCTCTTCTCATAAGTCCGCTATTTCTATTAAAGCACTTTTTTCCTAGTCATATATGTCTGCAATCCACAGTAAGAATCATATTTAAATCTTCACTTCCTTTTATCATCCTTCCCCTCCACATTCAATTACCTCTTAAGTCTTAACAGTTTATGTAATATTTATACACTATGTTTCATAATTGTTCTCTTCTCTATATTCATATCATATCTACCCTAATTCAGACCCTCAACAGCTCTCAATTAGGCTATTGCAATAGTATTCTAATTGGTTTCCTCTCTCCAAAATCTCGTTTCTCCAATACATCTTCTGCACACCTGTCAAATGGATATCCCTAAAGCACAGGTCTTATTATGTCCCTTCCCTGCTCAAGAAACTTCAGTGATTACCTGTTGTCTCTAAGATAAAATGGAAATTCTCCTTGGCACTTAAAGACCTTCCAAATGCAGTTCTTACCTGTCTTTCAAGTCTGATTAAACATTTTATCTCAGATAATCTGTGTTGCAGTCGAACTGGTCTATTTGCTGTTTGCTCAATATGATATTTTACTTTCTGTTTCTGATCTTTTACATAGGCTGTCTTCCAAACCTGGAATAGTTTTTCTTCTCTTTTCTGTGTCTGGGGACTCTTAGTTCTCTTCAAGGCTCAGTTAAGGAGAAACTGCTTTCAAGAGGTTTTGGTTTATTCCCCAACTTGTTAAAGCTTACCCCAGTCCACACATAATAATCTTGCAGTTATTTTGTATTTATTTATCTAAATACATCTAGTTACATTTTTATTAAATGTAAGCTCCTTGAAGGCAGGAATTGTTTTGAGTCTTTTGGTTGTGAGTTTGATTTTTTTGCTGGTTTGTTTTTAAATTCCTAGCATTTAGTCCCCTCCCTGGCACACAATGAATTAGAAAATTCTTGCTAAATTTAACTGAACTGAATTGATGCTTTTCTACCTCAGGACTCCGACACTTTCTTTCAGTTCCATGACAGCATTTCTCAAGGGTGTAAAGGCCTATTTGGGGAAAATCTCAGTCCTCATTATCCACAATACCCTCCCCTTACTACTAATTAATTAAAAGTAAAATGGAATTATTGAAATTAAAGACTGAATCACTCAAGTGAGATAAAGGAAAGTCAAGCTCCAAGCTTTCCCCTAGTTTTTCTATGAGAAGGAACTTTTGGTAGTTCCTACCACAAAGGTAAACCATGTACTTTAATAATGGTAGGAGAAAAGAGACTCAGTAAATGTAGTATTGCTCAAAGAAAATAAGAGATATTTCTATAGACACAGAATAGCAAGAAGCTAAAATGTGAGAAAGACACAAGACCTAAGGAAAGTTTGAACAGCTCTAAGCAACTGGACTTACTTCACCAAGTTCTCCTGAAAACCTGCTTCCCTTTTCAAAACAGGGTTCACAGCCCTTGTTGTCCTGAACAATTTAGCAATGCAAGAAATACAAAACTGCTTGTGTTACAAGGGCCGGGAGGTTAATGCTACAGAATGTATCTATTCAGGGTATCAACCTGAAGTTTAAATATGGGAAGAAATACATTAAACACTGATGTTTTCAATTTTTTATCTTCTGGGCATGTGAGAGAGTAGCATAAGAAAAATCCCAGAATTTTTGTTCTTGTTTTTTATTTTTGTTTTGTTTTGTTTTTAAAAAGATATTTGTTGAATTGAGAGGTAATAGATCATAGTAGATTGAGAAATAACCATAGATCTGGCCTTGGAGTCAGAATGACCTAGTGTCAAGTTTTGCTTCTCAAGTAAAATGGGCTTTGTGACTCTGTCATTTAACTTCACAGGACCTCAGAATACTCTAAGACATTGATGATAGAAGTTCTTCACTGGAAATTTAGCCCCTTGAGCCAAATACAAAAAGAAAAGAAAGGATGAGAACCTGATAAGAGGTAAGTAAAAATTCTATCCAGTTTTTAAATATCTATTCCATCCTCAGCTTTGTGCTGGGTTTTACAAAACAAAAGAGATTTTAATATGGGAAAGGAAATACATACCTACATTTAAAGATGGTATGCAACATTTTCCAGTGGAAAGAACCCAGGGTAAGGAGCTAAAAGTGTTTTGTGGCTCAGTTTCCCCAGTTGTCAAATTGAAAGCATGTCAACTTTCCCTACTTTATAGGGTTATATTCAATTTGACAACTTGTCAAATATTCAAGTGCCTATTATGAAACAGTTATTATGATCAATGCTAAGAAGACAAAAATGAAAAGTGACCTAGGCACTGCCCTCAGAAATTTACAGTCTAACAAGGAAGAAATGCCGTAATTGAATGTATATATTCATAAACAGATATGATCCTATCCATTCACCCATCCATCTATCTCTAATTCTATTTCTATGTCTATCTATATACAATGAAATTTGTGTAAATGAATATGATAGGGATGAGGAGACATCCAGAAAAACTTTCTGAAGGAAAACTGAATGAATGAGTCATTTCAGCTAGAGATATGAACAGCTTTATGGAAAAAGTGTTATCTGGACTGATCTGCAAAGACAGAGAAATATTTCTCAAAATACAGAAAGGAAGAAAAGTGATTTTAGATATAGGAGATGACCTGTAGGAATGTATGATAGTATAAGAGTAGAGAGTAAGATGAGAGAAGAGATGGTACTAAAAGTTGGAAACATAGTGTGCATTAAAAGAAATCAGGCTAGAGTCTTATTTTGGCTTCAGTAGATTTGAGCCACAGTGGAGGTTTTAAATCCCATGCTGAGGAGTTTCTATTTGATTTTGTAAGTAATAAAGAATCATCAAAGCATTTGAACAGGAGAGTGACACAGGCCTGTGAATTAGAAAGATGATTTTAAAATCTATGTGAATTATAGATTGAAGAGAAGTGAAAATGGAAATAAGAAAACTAATTTGGGAAGATTTTACAATCATCTATAAGAACCTGATCTAAGAGTAGAGTATTGAGTGGAAAGGAGGAAATGAGTAAGAAAGTGTGTGAAGGCAAATAACCCTGATGAACCTTGTCACCTTATTGGGTAAGGGGGAAAAAGGAGAAGAATCAAATACTACAGAATCAAAGAGTTACAATCGTGTTTAAAGATAATTTAATTAAATGTTTTAGAAAAGAGAAAAATGGAATGCAAAGAAGTTGCAATCTGTCCAAAGTCACATAGACTGAATACCATCAACAGAGAATAAGAGGAGATGGTATGAATGAGAGAACTCCATAAAGGTTAAAACTAAAACAAATTAGGAATTACTAAAATTATAATTATTAAGAAGATTGAATTTAGATATTCTCTTTCCCAAAGTTCAAATATCATTAGGATTTAAATAGATAAAGAAAGTTCAGGAAACTCAGTTTTGAAGCTGTATGCTCTAAATGGTATTTAATGTGATAGGCCTAGGCCACCCTGTTGGTAAAAGTCACTAACAATTTCTCAGATATAATATTGTTAAAAAAAAATGAAAGCTTAAAACTGATATCTGAAAACAGGTACATTTAAAGCGCTTATCTGGAATCTCAACTGTTGTAAGAAATCATAGAGATTATCTCCAATATAATTCATTAAGCAATGTCTTAATTCTCTTTTTATTAGTGGTATCAAATTAAACCAGAAATGGGACCACTAAACTATATATAAGAATTTTTGCACATATTGAATAAGATCATTACCTTTATCACACTGAATTTTTATTTGTTTTGTTAAATATTTTCCAATTACATTAAAATCTGATTCTCCCAAACTCAGAGCTGCACACAGCCTATCTGACATATCTACTTTGCACTATCCCTACAAGTATCATTCTGCTTCTATATGAATAGCTTTAAAGGACATGGAACTCATTGCTTTTTAAGGTAGCCCACTGTATTTTCAGAGAATTCTATTGGTTAAAAAGTTCTTTATATTAGGTTGAAAGAGACTTTTTTTTACTTACTGGTCCCAGTTCTATCTACTAGAGCAAAACAAATGTTTTGTTGTTTATTTGTTTTTTTCATTTTAAAGTGAGAAGTTTTCAAATATTTGAAGACAAATCCCATATTGCTCCTAAGTCTTTCTTTCCAGGCTAAATATATCCCATTCTTTTAATTTTGGGTAACCTTTAACTGAGGTCTTAGTTTTTTCATCTGTGAAATGAAGTTTGGGCTAGATAGCTTCTGAGGCAACTTCCAGCTCTAGATCTATGATCTAGCTATCATCATTATCATCATCACCACCATCAGACAATCTTTTGATAGAGAACCACTCTTTGTATACCATGGATCTAGGATATCTACTATATTGGTTGCCCTCTTCAAGCTTTTCAATGCCACCAATCCAAAATGAAAACGTAAAGAAACTGGATCAACTGTTTGAAATCAAAAGTAGCTTAAAAAAACTGATTTCCTAAACTTTGCTTCTACATCTTAACCTCTCCCTGACAATGCTTTTCTTACCCCACTTTCCACTTCTTGAGTTTTCAGTGTTTCATAAGAATAGAGAAACACAGCTCTATAGTTGGATGAAAACATATTGAACCACTTCTTCTTTTCATAGATAAGGAAACTGAAGCCCAGAGAGATAAAGTGATTGACAAAGGTCACAGATGCTAAATGTCAAAACCAGGATTCAAATCTATCTTATCTGATTCAAATCCAGTGTTCTTTCAATGCCACCACATTTGTCCTTATGCCAGAATTCTAAGTCTGTTCTCTTAGTCTTAAATAAAAAAATAAATTAAAAAAAGATCTTTTAAAGTCCAGTAAATATGTCTCAATTTAGACTCTCTCCACTAGTGAATATGGTTAAAAAGCTAAATTAAAAAAAAAAAGAAAATGAATGCATTACCTACCCCAATAGAGGATACATATATTGAACCAAAATTCCTTGGAAAGCAGCCTTAACTTTTCCAGGTCTCTAGAGTACCAACCAAATTTGGGAGTAATTTAAAAACATTCTAAAACTGTTCAAACTTAAAATAATTTTCATTTGTTATTTAGATTATATTGCTTCCCAAAAAAAGGCTATTGTTTTTACATTTGAGGGAAATATTTTCTTAAAAAATCATACCACAATTTCAGAGAGCTGTAATACATATTTCAAATAATTAGACTTCATGCCTTTCAGTAGGAAAATCACTTAATTCAGAGAGATAGTTGTATATAAGTCCAGGGGAAAAGCTCAAACTTTGTTACAGAAAGGGCCACCTACGCAATTTTCCAGGATCTTGAGGCATTGCCTGATTTGCATGTGTATTTGCATAAATATTACCAAAATTAAAAGTATCCAGGTATATTTATTTGTATTTCTATCTTCCTAGACAGATGAATAAAAGCTATTTGCTTTTTTGTTCACCAGACATAAAAGCCAATAGTTTATCAGCTGTCCTCAGATAGCAATTACAGAAACAAGACAAAGATATTCTACATTTCATTCCTAGTCTGCATTTGGCCTCTAGGACATGCCCTGGGGAAACGTGGCATTAAACTCTGGGAAAAAAAATCTTAAGTGGAATATTCTCATCTTTCTTTTTTCTCTTATATATCCTGAAGAATCACAGAAAGGACCTCAGAGTTTGGAGAATGCAAATTGGCCAGCTTGGTGGAAACATAAACTTCAGGAAGGGAAATAAATATATAATAATATTGGGAAAGTAGAGAGAAACTAGAATGTGAAAGACTTTAAATGACAAGTTTGGAAGCCTGTATTTTATCATAGAGATAATGGGAAGCCACTAGAATTTAGTAAGCAGAGCAGTAACAGTGAGCAAGAGTTAAAAAGCATTTCTTAAGCATCTACCATCTGCTAAACACTAAGGATATATGGGAAGGCCTCAAGAATCCTTATCCTCCAGGAGCTTATGTCACAATAAGGAAATAACATCAAATAACTAGGTACATATAACTATATGTGGAGTAGATAATCTGAGAGAGGAAGGTAACTAGCATTTCAGAAGATTAGAAAAGGTCTTCTGCAGAAGGTAAAATTTAAGCTAAGTTTTTTTTTTTATTTATTTTATTTTTTTTTTTTGCTTTTTGCTGAGGCAATTGAGGTTAAGTGACTTGCCCAGGGTCACACAGCTAGGGAATGTTAAGTGTCTGAGATCACATTTGAACTCAGGTCCTCCTGACTTCAGGGCTGGTGCTCTATCCACTGCGCCACCTAGCTGCCCCTTAAGCTAAGTTTTGAAAGTAGAAAGGGAAATTAAGAGTCAAATTGTTTTAGGAAAATTAATTTGGAAGCTATTTGAAGGACTAATTGCAAAGAGGAAAAATGGGAGTCAGGATTCTAACCAGAAGCTTGCTGCAATAATCCTGGTGAGGTCATAGGCCTCACTAGAAGGCTCCACAGTGTACCCCAATTCTCGATAATCAAGACAATGTTATTAACAGTCAATAGCTACTAGAGAACATCACTGTATGCAAAGAAGCATTGTCTCTCTTTTACATTTCATGCAGACTATTCTCTACAACTGACAAATACTTTTGTCAGGTATATACTTTCTTGTTCAATGCCTCACTTGATGAATTATCCACATGACTTTATTATTCACCACTCATTGATTCTATTTACTCATCTTTCCCTAAATATGACTAAGAGTGCTCTTATCTGTGATGGCCTCCCAAGGTTATAGGTTGTACATGCCAGAAGTAGGATTTGAATTGTACACACACACACACACACACACACAGATCAGAACCCCCAGTGAGAAGGATGCCAACTTTTCTGATCTGTGTGGAAATATTTGTGAATAAGGAAATTCTGAACTTAGTCTAACATAATTCATTTTTAATGAATTCATTCTTGGATGTAGTAATAACCATGTCCCTTCCTAAGTACTCACAAACCCTCCTCTCCATAATCATTGTAGAAATTGTCAAGGATTCAAGGTTAATCTCCTTAAACTACTGTTTAAAGCAGAGATACCAAACATGTTGATCACTACTACCATACACAAATATAGTCAGTATAGATTAAAATGTAATTGGGAAATATTTGATAAAATAAATACAATATAATATTTGATGCAAAAACAAAAAACAAAATTTTTTAAAAGGCATTTGTTTCTGGAAGAAGTTTGGGATCATGAAAACAACTTTGCATTTTCTTTTTTTTAAAGCTTTTTATTTGCAAAACATATGCATAGGTAATTTTTCAACATTGACCCTTGCAAAGCTTTCTGTTACAAATTTCCCTCCCTACCCCCCCATCCCCCTATATGGCAGGAAGTCCAATACATGTTAACCATGTCAAAATACTTGACAAATCGAATGTGTATACATATTTATACAGTTATCTTGTTGCATAAGAAAAATCGGATCTACAAGAAAAAAAATCTGAAAAGGTAAACCACAATGCAAGGAAACATCAATAGAGAGCATGAAAATGTTATGTTGTGGTCCACATTTCATATCCCTCTCTCTGGGTGTATATGGCTTTCTTCACTGAACAATTGGAGTTGGCTTGAAACATTTCATTGTTGAAGAGAACCATGTCCATCAGAATTGGTCATCCTATAGTCTTGTTGTTGCCCATATATTGAACTCCTTATTCTGCTCATTTCACTTAGCATCAGTTCATGCAAGTCTCTCTAGACATCTCTGAAATCATCCTGCTGGTCACAACTTTGCCTTTTCTCAAAAGCAACCTTTTCTAGCTCTTCAATTCTTGGGCAAGTTTACTATCCCTTTGTAGTATATCTCCAAAGCACGTATACTAATGGACAAGTTCAATGGATTGTCCATGAAGCTGTATATCATCGTATGAACAATGGTTTTCCTTATATAGAATGTAAATTCCCATTTGTCTTTTTTTTTTTTTTTTTGCTGAGGCAACAGGGGTCCAAGTGACTTGCCCACACAGTCAGGTCCTCCTGACTTCAGGGCTGGTGCTCTATCCACTGAGTCACCTCGTTGTCCCCTTCCCATCTGTCTTTATAGCATCCACCCACTGCTCCTAGTTCTGTCCTCTTAAAGGGATACTTGAATAAAGCTATTCTATCCCCACAGGATTTCTCTCCTCCATTCTAAACATGCAATTCAATAAACATTGGAGAAAAGAAAAACAAGACAGACTTTGCCTTTAATTTAAAGACTTACATTCTATAGGAAAACATAACAAATACACCCAAATACTTAAAAGCTAAATTCAGGACTAGTGATATTAACAAATCAGTTGATTTCCAGTTCATTTCATCAGTTTTCATAAGGCATGATATTAAAGTCATTCTCCATTATGGACATTCACCTTTACGTGGACATTCCTCAACTTATCAATGTCTTTCCTAAAATATTACACCTAGAAATGAAGAAATTTCAGGTTTCAACTAGACAAAAAGAATACTGTGGGAGCATCCCTTCTATAATCATAGACTCTAGGCCTCTTGTAACATAGACAAGATTTTGTTTTCTTGGTAATGGATTCATTCTGAGCTTGCGGCCTAGTAAAGCCCCTCTATTTATTAATTAATTCATTCATTTATGACAGATACCTAATCATGCCTTCTTTGTCTTGTGCTTGTGATTGTTTTTATTTTTTAATCCAAGTGGGTGTAATACTTTGAGTTATTTCTATTAAATGTCAACCTTTTTGATTTTGCCTAGTGTTATTTGCTAAATTTTCATATTTGATTTTGTCATTCAAAGTTTTAGTTACCCCTCCCAGTTTTGTATTATTCTATGAGCACATGAGAAAAAGGCCTGTGTCTTTTTCTAAGTCATTAACTTTTTTTTCAGTGTCACTTAAAGATCCCTGGAACATTCTACTGAAATCTTCCTTCCAAGCTGCCATTGATTAATGGCAACTCTTTGGACCCAGTCATTCAATCAGTTTCAGAAACTACCCAAAACTACTACTAGTATCAAGACTAATAAGAGCTAGCATTTATAAAATGCATTAAAATTTGCCAAGAACTTTGCATATGTTTTCATTTCATCTTTATAACAACTTTATGATGTCAGTGCTATTATTATTCTCATTTTATAGATGAGGAAATTAGGATTGAGCAAGATTACTCTTGCTGAGTATCTACCAGAATATTTCAAGCACCAGCATTCCTGGCTCCTAATCCAATCCTCTATCCACTATTGTTTGCATCATTGTCTAGCTCACATCTAAATGCTTATAGAAGAGATAACAAAAGTACTTCATTTAAAGGCAGAGAATCCAGATCTGAAATCTAGGGTTCCTATTCAATACTTGTTTGACTTCAGGCAAGCCACTTAATTTCTTTGTTTCCTAACCTACAAAAGAGAAGTTTGGACTGGATCAACTTTAACTCCAAATCTTTAGTTTCATGGAGGAAATTTAGGAATTATTTAAAATATAGCAAGGGAGAAATGGTACTGAAGAAAGCAAGAGAATCAGATTAACTGCAACTAGATATTCAATTGGGAAGCAGTAGGAAAGAAAGGTAGATACATATGGACCAAGACAGAAAAAGTCAGATTTGATATAATAGGCAATAGAAATCAAGTGGATTTTTGAGTCCTGGGGAGGATAGGAAAAGTAGTATATAAAAGATGAATTTTAGTAAATATTAGTCCAGCAATAGTATGGAAAATGTAGAAAAGGAACAGAGAATGGAATCAAGTAGCCTATCTGCCTCAGC
The DNA here is from genome assembly GCA_023553655.1 of Myrmecobius fasciatus. Lineage (NCBI taxonomy): Eukaryota > Metazoa > Chordata > Mammalia > Dasyuromorphia > Myrmecobiidae > Myrmecobius > Myrmecobius fasciatus. The sequence goes on from JAJPUD010011783.1 coordinate 47,998, forward strand.
AGTAATTAAGACAGTATTTAGACTAAGGTGGTATCAGACAGTAGAAACAAAACACAGATAAAAAATCTAAGAGACATTTCAAAGGAAGAAGCAATAGGGAGTAAAAGGTGGGAGATGGGATAAGCAGAAAAGAGAAGAAACACTCAAAGGTAACTCTAAATATTTTGTTGGGTAGCCTGGGGATTGGATTGCAGTTTTGAGTCTCTCCCCTTCCCCTCCTCCAAAAATGGGGGAAGTTGGGAAGGGGAGGTGATACGAAATATGAGCATTGATTTGAGATTTCTAATGAGGGGGAACCCACTTCTTTCTAAAATAGTTCATTAGTCTCTCTAAGATCATAGTATGATAGGATTAGAGATTTAAGTAGAAAAAAAGGGATCCTAGAAATCATTTAAGGTAACCTCTTCATTTTACAGATAAGGAAACTCAGGGCTAGAGTAGTCTCATTTCTATGATTATGTAATTCTGAGAGATGATTTATTCTAAATTGAACAGATTAAAGAACATAGGTTATTTATATTTCCTGCTTAGGATATGTTTTAAATGATTTTTTAAAATTAAATTATTTAACATATTGAAAGCACCTTAAGAAAAAGAAATGTTTTGGTTTTGTATTTGTATCCACAATACCCAACACCATGCCTGGCATATGGCAGGTCCTTAATAAATGCTTATGGAAATAAACTGAATTGAATAATATTAGTAAGATTTAAAGCCAAATGCCAAAAGCCATAATGTGGATTGTTATAATCCCCCTGAATATAAAATATTCATATAAATCCAGTCATAGGCATAAAAATACTTAGTTCAATGAAATTAATAATTTCATATGGCATTTCATAATAATGAATACTATAGGTACAACTTTAATCAGTAAATATTTTAGGCCTTCTTAAATGTAAGTTCAACTAAAAATCTGAAGTGATTTTGAAATGTAAATCATGCTTAAAACAGGAAGAGAAAAGTCCAAATATATAAAGTCTACTATTCCAAGGATTTCAAATATAAAATCCATGTGTACTTTTATATCTTACTCTTGGGGTCTAAACTTTTCTTCAATCAGACAACAAATTTCCCTGTTTGTCAGTAAGATGTGATAGTGATTATTTCTCACTTGCCTTTGAGAAGAAAGAGGATAATGCATTTTTATCAGTTACACTTCTGAGTGACAAGCCCTTCCCCCTCAGTCACCATGGAAAACAAAAAGGGACTAGCAGCAGGGAGAATGGTTCAGAGAGCATTTGTGTTGTTCACTTCTATTTAAGTATGAGACAAATATTTTTAAAACTTCTAAAGTTCTTCCCTCATGAAAATGATCAATTTTCCTTTTCTTAATAAATTTTCAAGTTTACCCTGCTGTTTTATTAAAAAAAAAAAGAATAAAACTATTTAAAATTACAAATTAATTTTGGAACTATTTTTACAGTTTAATTATGATAGCCATACCTAGAACTTATTTTCAAATTGCATCTATATAAGTTAGAAAAGAACTAGTGGATATATATAAAGGATACTATTTAAAATATCAAAGAAATTTAATAGAACTATAACCCATTGTAGAAATTTTTTTGGGGGGGAGAGTATTTAAAATTTCCAAATTTCATTGTAGATATTAAACTCCATTTTAGAAGTTATAAATTTGCTCTATAAATATAGAGGGAAAGTGTTATCATTGAAACAAGTTCATGAAATTGAGGTAGCTTCACATCCTACAGAAAACTTCCCAATTACAGATATCACACAATTTGCTTGGTATATTTGCTAGTAGACTGTTGCAAACCACCCACATAGCTCAAAGCTAATCAATTCATACAGTGTATCATTTGGAAGCCCTCACAAATTCCTAATTCATACCAATTCCCAAAGGAAATGTAACACCAGTTGTGGTAATTCAGTTTTCTCCAGAACACTGGGGATGAGAGTTAGTTTCCATAGTCACTTATAAGAAGAAATAATTCTCCAGAGACTCTAGTTGAACTAACTCTGAAGTGCTACTTTTAGTTAGCTAAGAAATAATCACATCTTCAGTAAATTCACACTCCCAGGAACTGATAAACTAAAAGACATGAGTAACAATATAGCCTGTTACAAAAGGAAAAAAAAAAAAACAAAACAGAAGAAAAACATCCTTGTAGTTCTCTCTACCCTGAAAGTTGTGTATGAACCTACAATTAGCTCCATTATTGAATGAATGATTTAAATATATATATATATATGTATATTTAAAAGTAAGTTATTTCTAATTAGATCTAGATAAGTGAATGCTTATAAAGAAAAAGTAGTTAATATGTAGGAGAACTGAAACAAGGAGAAAGGTATTTATGAACTAAATAATTTTATGTCCTTTAATAAATATGCACACATATAGATAGCTCTAAAGATCGTTTTATTTATAGTTAACCATTAATTTTTCCAGAACTCTTCTGTGTACCAAGCAGTGCCATGAAAATTCTAAAAAAATGAATAAACATCCACTTGTAAGATACCTACTATGTGTAATGTGATTGGTAGGTAAATTTACATAAAGAGTTACAAGTTTCAGAACTCATCTAAGACACTGATGAACTAGGTCCTAAACATACAAGCCAATAATAGGCAAAAATAATCCAAAATTTGTTTTTTCCTTTGCAAAGATGCATTTTGAAAATCCATGTTTCGAGTTTAACAATGTGAAATGTTTCAACTGGTTGATATATATATATATACAAAAAGTCTCATAAGTAGCTTCTGATTCCAGTTGGACTATCACGATAAAAAAATACATTTGAGCTCTCTCTTACTATATATTTTGATATGTCTATATTTGTAACCTTTCTTTGGCAAGTTATAGTAATATTAATAATGCAGAAATCTATAATTTTGTTCATGTGGGTACTCCTGTCACAAACCATCTTCAACTTAGTCTGAGAGGTGTTGTAACCAACAAAATTCTATTGCTATTCAACCAACCTGGTAAGGATCCTTTACCATGTAATTTGTCTCGTCTTTGGATAACAGAAATAGCATATCATCAGGAGCACACTTGAAGTTTCTACAACTTGGCAAGACCTGCCAAAGCTCCTCAAGCATTTCTTATATTGACCTTTGGAAAACTAGTAAGGCATTAAACTTGGGCTTTAGTGAGGAACAATGTTTACATGTAGACATAGATGATAAATATATAGATATTGATACACAGATATAGATAAGTCTTTCTTTGTGAATTTTAGAACATAGAGAAAAAGGCTGTAAAGAATAGGGAAAAAAAGGGGAAGTTCTTATGTCAATGTTTATTTCACTACCACTACTGACCGCATCAACTGCTTTAAAACAAAATTCTTACTTTTTTATTTTAAATATACTTATTTATTTTATTTATTTACTTACTATTTATTTAAATATTTTATTTTATTTACTTATTTTTATTTATATTTAATAATACTTTATTTTATTTTATTTATTTACTTTTGTTTATGATTCTAAGTGGTAAGAGTTTAGTCAAGGGATAACTTAAAATTTCTTTTTAAATTCCAAACTGAAACCCTGGGTGGTATGCATTGCTTCAAAGTAGTCCAATATGGAAAAACATTTAAAAGCATTGTTTTGGTTTTAGTGACTCTTAAAATTTTATTACAAAAGGAAAATATGTGAATCCATTTTTAATCTATGAGTTTAATGCAGTATTTAAATATTATGAGGAAGCTATAACCTGGCAAAATTTATTTATTTCTCTCATATCCTCTTAGAATTGTTCAGGAAGAGTTAATGCAAATTCTAACAGGAACATTTAGTATTTGACCAGACTTCATAGAAAAACTGATAGTCGAATGTATATTCTATTTATGTATAGATCACCTATATATCAAACTCAGGTTTTTTTATTTCAACAAGCTCTAAATTTATAAAATATTTTTAAGGCTTGCTAGATAATTTTTTTTAAATGTAAACTATTTCACAATAATAGCATGTGCACTTTCAGAGGCTCTATTGCTTTCCATGCTGCATACACATCTCATTTAGTGTAAGATGGGGTCAATATAGATGTGGGAATAAATAGTGGTGGAATCTCGCTATCAAAAGAACTTGGATCACCATTTTGAATTTTCACATTTAAACACGACTTTCTGTAAGACAACTGCCTCCTAACCTACCTACAGGAAAAGCAATTTGAAAATTAGAAAAGGGAGAGGGGCTTTACAGATGCCCAAATCTAAATAATTTAATTTAATACATTAATTAGGGTGAGAACATTTTTTCACACCTTTAAAGTAAAATGTGTAGTCATGCTAAATGGTGAAGAGAAGGCAGGTTTATATTCATATAAATTAAGAATTAAAAGTAGTTTTCCATGTATCATCCAAAAAGTGTTATTTTACCTTTCTTGAATAAAAGTCTAATCATTGTAGGAGAGTGAGTGGAACATGAATCAGTGGAAGAAAAATCAAGAAGTATTTATTAAGCTTCTACCAGGAAGGTCAACTAGGTTGAATAGCAGATGATAGAGTACTAGGTCTGATATCAGGGAGATCAACTTCCTGAGCTCAAACCTGATCTCAGACATTTACTACCTGAGTGATCCCGGGCAAGTCACTTAACCCAGTTTACCTCAATTTTCCTCATCTGTAAAATGAGCTAGCAAAGCAAATTGCAAACCACTCAGTATCTTTGCCAAGAAAACCCCAATTGGGTCATGAAGTGTTGGACACAACTGAAAGTAATTGAACAATAACAAAATATGCCGGCATTGAACAAAGCATAAGGACTACCAAAAAAAAAAAA
>JAJPUD010011784.1:12378-52746 GCA_023553655.1 Myrmecobius fasciatus
TCTCTCTCTCTCTCTCTCTCTCTCTCTCTCTCTCTCTCTCTCTCTCTTTCTCTCTCTCTCTCTCTCACATTAGTGGAATTAGTATAAAGGTTGGTAATAGGATTTTTAGCATTGTAGGAGGTTAAGATAATGAATGTAGTCATTTCCATGGGTGTTGTTCCCACATGATTTGTTAGTTGATATCAACTAATAATCTAGATATAATTAACTTTAAGGAAAGAAATTTTTACTCAAGTGATATGGGAAGCATAGTTGGTACAGAATGTCTCCCACTCCCATCTCATCCTCCAAAAGATAATTCCATGTCCCAATCTCTTATTGTGAAAATAATTACAGGGGAAAGTGGGACCAAGCTATAATCCTGGAAGACATGTGTTCTAGCCATGCTGCTGATGTAAAGAAACATGGCACCTCACTTTATTGGTGGGAATGGGACAAAAGGATTAGACATGTTCTGTGTCCATCCCAATGGCAGAACCAAGACCAAAGTAACTTGAGGGCAGGGACTCCCTTTCTAGCTTCTAATTAAATCCTTAGAGCTTAGCACAGCATCAAGATATAGTAAGCACTTAAGAAAGTGATCCAACAATCCCTTGTCCCATCCTATTCCATCCTTTCTTATCTTATCCTAACAATCAGCCAATCTTCCCTATATCTACCCTCTTAAGCACAAGCCATTACAGGGAAGTAGATTTTGAATTGAAACAATAAGAACAACATCTGACATTTAAAGAACCCTTTAAGTCTTGTCTGTGATATCTCACTTGATCCTCAAAATCACCCTGGGAAGTAGATATGTTGGGGATCAAAAATCCCATTTCACAGATGAGCAAACAGGCTCAGAGGCGAACAGATTTGTTCACAGTGACTATAGAAGGTGCACTTTGAATCCTGCCCTTGTTGCCTTCAGAGACAGTCCTCTCCCTACCATGGTCTGCTACCTTCTAGAAATTCAAAAAACACTTCATCTTTACTGAGGAGCTTTAATATAGAATTTAATACATTAGAAAAGCAGCTCCTAATTACTATGTGTACACAGGAAAACCTCATTAATATTGGTTGATGTTGACATAGCTGTGGTTGGCTCTTCCCCCATTGGTGATACAAGTTCAGAGCAGAAAGGATCTTGAGAAGGATTTGTAAAGCTAGAAGATCTCTACCCCCTCCACCATCACTAAGAGCCAGAGAACCTGTTCATTTACAATTGTCCTGATAGTCAAGTCACTAGTCATCTATGCTCATTATGTTACGGGTTTAAATCCCACTCAACTCAACAAGTGTACCAAAAAAAAAAAAAAAAAAAAAAAAAAAAAAAAACCTATGATGGGCAGGTACTGTGATAGGGATGAGGGAATCAAAGACAAAAATGAACAGCCCCTACCCCTGAGAACCTTACACTCTATTTATGAGACAGAGAACAGGCAGTTTGGGTCCATTAGCTTTATTTCTGTTCCTTTTCTTTACTCAATCTCCCTTCCTTGACCCACCAGTTCAAGGGGTCCCACAAAGTTTTGGAGAAGACAGAATGTGGGAGCCATGATGAGGTAGGGAAAGAGTATCACATGAATTACACGTCAAGAATCATACTAATTGGTTGATCTAAGTTCCCCTACATATGGGGAGATGTTAAGGAATTGGCTGAGTCATTCATGGGTAATCTATCTATCAATATATCTCCAGCATTTAGCACATTAGTATTTAATTAATAAATGCTTCTTGGCTCACCTGCCTACCATTCAGGTCAGAGATTCATGGTTGGAGACTTTAAAACTGAGATAAGACTTATCTTAAGAAGGTCCAGGTGTACCAATAGGGGACCTACCATTCCAATTGTGGATAGTCAGAGACAGCCTAAATGACGCAACAGAGTGAGGAAAGCTGGAGTTTAATTAACCCTCAGGTCCTGTGTGATAATGGAGAGTCTTAGGGGTTCTCCCAAGGGTCCCTCAGCAAAACTAGGGAGAATCTCCACTTACATCCAAGCTTCTTAATTTATCTAAAGATATGCTGCTTTGTAATGTCACAGTCATACCTAGAATCTAGTTTGAGTGCAGGACTCTTTGGACAGCAGGGACCTTTGAGATCCCCCAAACCAGAGGCTCCTGAGGAAAGCCAAAGGCCCATTTTTCCCATCTGGATGAGAAGGGAAACTTCTGGGAATCAATCCAGCTCACCACAGACACTACTTCAGTTTTGGTACTCACCCCCTTCTTAGTGCCCTGAGGAGCCTGCCCCCATGGAGTATCCCAGGATTGGCACCTTCTGGCATCCCGCTTCCCCTTTTGTGTACTATTTTTACTGATTAGATTGTAAGCTCTTTGAGATCAGGGACTTTCTTCTTATTATTTGTATTCTCAATACGTAGGCTAGTGCCTGACACACAGCAAGTGTTTAATGTTTTTCATTATTGATAGCCTAATAAATCAACAACCGGGTCCTTATTAAATGCTTACTGGGTGCCAGGTACTCTACTAGGTACCAGGAATACAAGTCCAAAGTAAGACGCAATCCCAACTTGGAAAGCTCTTATCTATCACCTATTAGAAGAGACAAGGACATTTAAGAATATAAAAGAAATTTTAAAATACATAAAAACGTTTAAGAATAAAAAAGCAGCTTTTTGTGGTGGCAAAGAATTGGAAAATGAGTAAATGTCTGTTCATTAGAGAATGGAAGTTATGTGTATGAAAGTAATGGAATATTATTGTTCTATTAAAAAAAGGCTGATTTTAGAAAAGCCTACATGAACTGATATAGGGTGAAACAAGCAGAAATAGGCGAACATTGTACAAAGCAACAACCAGATTGTGCAGTGATCAACTATGATAGACATGATTCTTCTCAGGGATTCAGTGATCCGAGGCATTCCCAATAAATTTTGAATGGAAAATGCCACCCGCATCCAGAGAGAAAACTATGGAGACTGAATGTAAATCAATACATGCTATGTTCACTTTTTTTTTTTCCCTTCGGGCTTCTTTTTTCTCTTGTGGTTTTTTCCCTTTTGTTCTGATTATTCTCTCCCAGCAGGGTTCATATGGAAACATGTAAAGAATAAATGTACATAGCTGTGTGACCCTGGGCAAGTCACTTAACCTCAATTGTCTCAGCAAAAAGCAAAAATAAATAAATAAATAAATGTGCAGGTTTAACCAAAAAAGTTTTACATGTAACTGAGGAAAATAAGGAAAAAAATTTAAAAATATTATATATACAACCTCAAGTCAGAAATGTGAATATATTCAAAGGGGCTTCAATATAAAAGATGCTGCATGAGTTTATGCCTTAAAGAAAGTAGAAATCCCTAACAGAAATCTTTGCTGGGGTGACTAGATGGCACAGTGAATATGAACACTGGCTCTTGGGTCAGGAAGATCTGAGCTCACATATGGTCTTAAGATATTTGGCACTTGGTAGCAGTGTGATCTTGGGCAAGTCACTTAACCCTTATTGCCTTGCCAAAAAAACAAAAAACAAAAACAAAAAAACCACCCTATGCTGCTTGCAAGATTTTGAAGGTACAACAAAAGTCCCATAGAGGTCAATTAGTGAGCAGGCACCCTATAAAAATAGCTACCACCAGGTGGTGTCTGATCAATGAAATTCAAGCATGGGGATGGAGAGCCATCCAGTGGAATTTGCGATTTAGAGAAGTCAACAAGTCCAGATGCCCTCAACTCTAAGAAACTGAGACTGAAAGAGGTCATATGACTTGCTCATGGTCACTTAGATAAAAAGCAGTAATTCTATGATTTGAACCCAGGTCCTCTAGTGAAAATTTCATACTTCTTCCATTATATCATGTTGTCTCTTGGGTATAGCAAGAGAAATACTCATCCATGAGTTACAATTATTTATTACAATAATTTGTTATTATGTTACATTATATTGTACCATAATATAACATCATAATATTATACTATCATAAAATATAATGTTATTATATAGTATATTATATTGTACCACAATATATCATAGCAAAATAGTGTTATAATAAAATTTAATATTTGATATAACATATTGTTTATCTAAATTTACTAATATGTTAATATTAATTATAACCAGAACAAATCAAAATTAATAAATTAAAATATTGAATATTAATGCAATTATTAATTACAATTATTGGATTTTTAAAAGGGGTAGAAGATAAGCTTTGATCTACCTACATACCAGTGAATTTTCAAAAATAACACTAATTTGATTTCTCTTCTCCCCCCCCCCCCCCCAGGCAATTGAGGTTAAGTGACTTACCCAGTCACTTAAATGGCTAAGCAGTGTTAAGTGTCTGAGGCCAAATTTGAACCCAGGTCCTCCCAACTTCAGGGCTGGTGCTCTATCCACTGCACCACCTTGCTGCCCCACTAATTTGATTTTCAAAGGTCTCCTAAATGAAAGGCTGGTACCTTTTAACTTTCCCTCTGTCACCTAACACTTATTTCAAGTCATTTTCAAACTTCCATGGGTCTCTCATCTTTGATCTGGTAGATTCATATGGAAACATGTAAAGAATAAATGTACATGTATAATAAAAAAAATTTTTACATATAACTGGGGAAAATAAGGAAAAAATCTAAAAAATAATATATACTACCTTAAGTCAGAAATATGAACATATTCAAAGAGGTGAGAGCACCAGCAACAAATCAATCCCTACTTTCTCTTTCTATGTGACTTTTCTCCACACCCTCCAATAAAGCTTCTCTCAAAGAGAGAGGGGCCTTGCTTACTCCTGATCACTTGACATTTCAAGAGTACCAATGAAACACATGAACACCCCAGTAGTCATTCCAGTATGCTTCATTTTCCAGACAAACACCCCCACCCCCTGAGGATATCCTTGAGAATTTTCTGAGCTATTTTTCCATGGTAAACCATTGAAGACTTCTCACAACCAATGTGGGTTTCTTTGGATAAACCAAAAAAAAAAAAAAAGTATTTTTGAAAGACTGGTATTCTGTGATTTGTAATGTATATATATCACCATGGGAAAAATGGGAACACAAGTCTTTATTTCAGCAAGAGTCTTGCCCATGAAAAACTCTGTAGAATCCTTCCTATCCCTCCAAAGAAACAATGAAGCTCACTTCTCTCTTCCTTTGTAAATTGTGGATCCAGCTGATTGACCATCTTCAGTGGTTGCCCAAGTTGTATGGACCCATTGGATCAGTCCTATGGGCCATTCTTCCAACTAAGTATATCGGTCTGAACAACAGGCAGATCTCATCCATTTGATTTTTCCTAAGTAGATAGTTATGCTAAATTATCTTAAGAACAGACCTCAACTGGAGTTAACATGGGGTTATCAGAAATCAAGAGACCTTGGAGGATTTAGACCTTGATAAGAAACCTGTCTTTCCTGTTGGCTAACACTGGCCGGCCTCCAAGACAGAGGAGGCTTACCTTTGGTGAGCTCGTGGATTTCCACCTCGCTAGATGTGAATAATCAGAAAGTTTTCAAACAAAGATAACTTTATTATTTCATTGTTCAAAGACTCCTGTATAATTCTGATATTTTTATGGGATACATCTTCTTGGAAAATATCCATTAAAAGTGAATATTAGGATAAAGATAGTAAATATTTATTTTATATTTATTTACTATATGATATAGGAAATACCTTCCCCTTTCCTGGGTTGCTCCGAACAGCCTTTAAAGGGTCTGTCCATAATTATTTCCCACCCAGCTGTTCCTAATTTATTCATTCAAGACTACTCCCTCTATGTGAAAGATATAGACCAGATTCTTAAAGGGGTCAGACACATTAAGCCCATCCAACTAAACAAAATGTGGTTTAAACAAAATTAAACAGATTTCTTCACAACCTTAGTCAAGGAAATGTGACATGTTTAATATTTCATAATTGATTTCAATAAAAGTATAAATCGTAATTGATTTCAATGCAAGTATAAATAAATACAAGTGAATTCAATTCTTCTGTGTGTGTAGATGTAGGGTTTTTTTCCTTGGGGGGGTGAGTGTGGGATGGTCCCCTTTGGAGGAAGGAAGGCTGAGTTTCTGCTGTTGTAAAAATTTGGTAAGTCACCCGTCATTACAAAAGATTTTTTGATTAGTTGTATATGTGTTTTTCCCCCTAAGTTGTTTCTAAGAGATCCCTAGAGTTGATCCCTAAATAGGAGAGCAGTTAAAAAAAAATTTTATTGATGACTTCTGTTTCTACATCTAAGTGATTTCTGGAAATACCCCACCCAATGAACAAAGAAAAACACAAGGAAAAATAAATATATAGGAATCCTCTTGGATATAATATGTCATCGTCCTGACCGATAATCCCCCGTTTCTCTAAGGAAAATTCAAGTTCTTATAATCAATGTGCTTTTGAAAGATAATTCCATTCCTAAACATCATCATTCATAGAAAGCAAACACCTGCTATGGAAACTATAAATACTGGAAAAACTTTAACAGAGCAATGATCTGTAAAATGTTATATCCTCAAAAACAGGGCAAGAGAATTCTTCTGAAAACAAAGTTTTGTGTTGACCCCTTTTTGACTCAGTTTCCCTTTTTGTAATAAAAAGAATCCTACTGGCAATGTTTCTCAAAGAGAGAAGAACCAGTGGAATTCATGAATTCCTTTGGATCACCACAAGAAAGTCAACCAAGGAGCATGATTTACTAAAGTATGATAAGAGAGATAGTCTTTCTTGTGATGGAACGTGCTGTCCACACTCAGAGAGAAAAATATGAAGACTGAATGTGAATCATAACATAGTATTTCCACCTTTTGTTGTTGTTTATTTGCTTGCTTTTTTCTTTTTTCTTTTTTTTCCCCCATTTTGAACCAAATTTTCTTTTGTGCAGCATGACAAATATGGAAGTATGTTTGGAAGAATAGCACCCATATAAGGCATATTGCTTGCTGTCTTGGGGAGGATGGAGAAAAATATGGAGCATAAAGTTTTGCTATGGTGAATATTGAAAACTATCTTTGTGTTTGGAAAAATAAAATACCATTAAAGAGAGAGAGAGAAATGGTTTTTGACGCCAAAGGAGAGACCAGCCTGACAAAGTCAAGTTCTGATTCTTTGCTTCTCAGGCTTGTTCCCTAACTACGTCCCAACCCATCCTTTACCCCTTGCCATAGTTTTCAAAGAAGTAGCTAAAAGGTAGCATCGTGGCCTGCTCCCACTCCATCCCTCCTTCAAATCGACCCCCCAGCTTGGGCACTAGGCAAGCAATGTGGAAGGAAAGCATGGACTGGCTGGAGGCCAACGTGCAAAAACTGGGAGAGAAGGCTTGCTCCACCCTGGGCTGGGCTACAGAGAGGAAATGACTTTTTTGAGGGCTCCGTGCCCAGGAGCCCTGGAGGTGACACAGAGCTCTCAGGCTCCAGAAGAGATTGCAGAGCCCCTGAGGAAATGGAGTTCACCTGGTCACCCTGCCAAGACGAGAAGACACGCTTGGCATTCACATTGGGCCTGGGAGCAAACTCGCCTTTTCCTGGCACATGTCAACAGTATGGAAAAGAAGCCCTGGGGATAAGGAGAAAGGGGAGGTGGAAAGAGAGGGAAGGAGGGAATGAGAAAGAGAGGAGAGAGGGGGAAGGAAAGGAGGAGGGGAGAAAGAGAGGAGAGAGAGAAGAACAGAGAGAAAAAGAGAGAGACAGAGACAGAGAGGAAAAGAGAGAGAACAGGACAAAAACAGAGCAAGAGACAGGGAGAGACAGGGGCGGGGGGCAAGAGGAAGAGAGACAGACAGAAAGACCAAGTGAGAGAGACAGAGAGAAGAATAGGAGAGAAAAAGAGAGAGGAAAAGAGAGAGACAGAAAGACAGAGGGAGAGAGAGATAGAGACAGAGGAAAAAAGAGAAAGGGACAGAGAGTGGAAGAGACAGTGAGAGAGAATAGGAGAGAAAAAGAGAGAGAAAGGAAAGAGAGAAAAAGAAAAAGAAAGAGGAGGAAGAGAGGAAGAGACAGAGAGAAGGAGACAGAGACAAAAGGAGAGATAGAAAGACTGAGATAGAGGAAAAGAGAAAGAGAGAAGAATAAGACAGAGAAGGAGAGACGGGGGGGAAGTGGAAGAGAGACAGAGAGAGCAAGTGAGAGAGACAGAGAGAAGAATAGGAGAGAAAAAGAGAGGAAAAGAGAGAGACAGTGGGAAAGAGAGAAAGAGACAGAGAGAGAGGAAAAGAGAAAGAGAGAGGGATGAAGAATGGAAGAGAGAGACAGAGACAGAGAGACAGAATGAGAGAGAGAATAGGATAGCAAAAGACAGGGAGAAGAATAAGAGAGACAGGAAAAAAAGAGAGGAAAGGAGAAAAGAGGAGAAAAAAGGAAGAGATGGACAGAGAGAATAAGAAAGAGCCAGAGAGAGAAACAGAGAGAGAGGAAAAGGGAAAGAGAGGGAGAGAGGAAGAGAGACAAAGAGAAGAATAGGAGAAAGAAAGAAACAAAAAGAGACAAGAGAAAGAAGAGAGAAAAAATATAAAGATACAAGAAGAGAGACTCAGATAAGGAGAAACAGAGACACAGTGACAGAGAAGAAGGAAGAAATAAAGGGAGGGAGATTCAGGGAGGAAGGGGAAAAAGGGATACAGAGAGAGAAAGGAGAAGCAGTAATGTTTCTTTACAGATCTTTAAAAGATTCTGTTTCTCTGGAGAATCCCCACTTGGGATCCTTCACTCTTCTCTCAAAGGTATCTCAAGAGAAATCAGTTTTAAAGCACAGGTCATCATCAAGATGGATTCCATCCTTCAGCAGCTGCCCTTCCTGATGGGCGTCCCAAAGAAAAAGATCACCACCAAAATCCAATTTTCCAATTGAGCTAAAAACGCCTTGCCCTGCAAATGATTGGAAGGCAGCCTGGGTACTGCCTCACTCTACTTGGGAAGGAAAGGAGGGAGGGAAACAAAGGGGGAAGCAAAGCAAAGCCTGTGGTCCCCTTTCCCCTACTCAGCTCTCTCTGGATTTCTCGGGAGGAAAGGAGGCAAGTCAGTCAACAAGTATTTATGAAGCGCCCACAGGATCGCAGATTGGAGAGGATACACATGGCTGCTGGACCGGCCCCAGAGCAGCTCTCATTCCTGGCAGTTAAAGGCCAGGTCTGTTAAGGAGGAGGAGGAGGGAATTCACAGGGAGCAGGGAAAAGATCACTGGATTTGGAGCTGGGGTCCGGGGTGGTCACGCCCCTGTTACTACTAATAAAAATGAAAGCCGAGCTTGGAATCGAGGAAAATCTGCTAAAAAATTCTTCCTTAGATGCTTTGTAGTTGTGTGACCCCGGACAATTATTTTACTTTTCCCTGTCTCGGTTTCCTTTTCTGTTAACTGGAGACAAGTAATAGGGCCTACCTTGACAGGGTCTTTATGAGGATCAAATGAGAACGCATTTATCTGTGCTAATGCTTAGAGGGCTGGGTTTGAAATCTTTCTGGATGCTTACAAGCTTGTGTAACCCCCAAGAATGAGTCATTTAATCCCTCTTGGCCCTCAATTTTCTTATCTGGCAAACAGAAATAAAAATAACACCTACCTCTCCCCCAGGGTTATTGTAAGGATTAAATGAGTTAATATAAAGACATTTTGTAAACCTCATCATATCATATACATGCTTTTTATTAGGATGATGATTATTAAAGTGCTTTGCAAAGCTTAAAGTGCCATATAAATACTATTATTGCCACTACCATTAGCTGAATTACTTTGAGGAGGTCACCTCAACTCTGTGAGTCTGTATTTTAATGTGCGAAATTCAGGGGTTGGATTAGATATCCTCAGAGGGCCCTGGCAAATCCTGCTTTTCAACTCCGGGATTTGATGGTATCACTCATGTTGGGGTCTACACTGGAGCCAAGAATTCTCTTGGCTTTGTGCCAAGGCTTATTTACTCAGCTCTGCTGGGTCTACCACCAAAGGGAATGGGTTGTTAGCCATTTGTGGGCAGTCCGATGGTACCTGGGGACCACACTGGAGTAATAAAAACATAGGGTGTTAAACCACCCCTGAAACAGCAATCTCAGGTGGTAGGTGGGGGGTAACGGCACTTCTCGAAAACATTATTAACAATCCGGATGCACCCCCCAAAAAACTAATATGTATGGTAATGGAGCAGGGGACAGGGGGCCTGGTAAAAAGAACAGAGTTTTGGTGAAGTGAAAGGACCTTTACTACTTATTAACTATGTGACCAGTAGCATGTCAAGGACCATCTCCATGGCCCGCCTTCTATTTCTGGAGACCCGAGTGGATGAACTAGCTGGGTTCCTTTCAGTTCTAAATTGATGATGCTTTGATCCCCAGTGGGATCATTACTCAACCCACCCAGTCCAGCTCAGTTTGGGTGAGGGCAGAGGAATATGTTCAGTCTGTGGATTTGAACGTCCAGGCTGGACCCACTCCATGCCTACTGTGGACTGCCATCTTCCCCAAGACAATGTGGATTCAACTACTGGGTCACTAGGCTTCCATAGGTGAGCTTTTGGGGCACCTGGCCAAGCCCAGGCCCCAGCTTTGTCTCCTGAATGCTTCCCTCCCCACTGGTTAAGCTTCTCTTTATTTATGTGCTGCTGTTTCCACTCATAAGAATGCAAAGCTTCATTAAGGCAGGGATTTTCTGGTTTGTTTCTGTGGGCATCCTTAGCCCAGGGCCTAACATTTAGTAAATGTTTATCCCTTTTCTTCTCTTCCCTCCCTCTCTGTTTAGGCTTCTATCTCTCTCCCCCACTCTACCCCTCCCAAAATTGCAAAAGAACAGAGCTGGGATCTGTTCTCTCTGTGACTATCTGAGGGGGCTTGATGACTCACAACTTGCAGATCTGTGGCTGAATGGCTTAGATGGATGGGGACGCTGAGCTAGAGGTGGGGAGGGGGCCTCTATTCCAGTAGTTACTTCCCTATGTTTGCAATCATAGTTCTCGACTAAAACAAAGAAACAAATCCCAAATCCCCAAAACAGTCATCTTGAGAAAGCACTCATATTGGCCAAGAGCTCTGCCTTCCATGTCACAGGAGTCTCCCACCAATCCTGGGAGGAAGCCCTCCTAAACTTTAGTGTCTTCTCTCTGACGGTGCCCCCAATTTATTCTGAATATACGGTCTTTATACATGGTGTTTGCTTTCTGACTCCCTAATTAAACTGAGAGAAGGGACTTTTTTTCTTTTTTTGCCTTTTTTTTGTATCTAAGTTCATAGTATCTGACACACAGTAGGTGCTTAATAAATGGTGATTAACTGACAATAGATATCACGCCTGGTACATACTAGGTCTTAATAAATGTTGGTTGACTAACTAGATATTTAGTCACATGGTAGATGCATCATAAATGCTAGTTGACTGACTCTAGGTATTGTGCCCAGTACACAATATGTGATTAATAAATGCTGGTTGACCAACTCTAAGTATTATGTCCAGTACATAATATGTGACTAACAAATCACATACTGGTTGACTGACTATGATAATCCCCAGTGAACAAATAAAGGATTTAAAACTGAGGTCTAGTGACTTGCTGAATTCACACAAGAGATCAAAGGAGATAGTCTACATAAAGTAATTTGTAAACTTTAATAAAATTATAAAAATAATAATTTAATTTGTATTTTATAAATATAGAGTCCTATAAAGTACTAGGCATTGTACTGAGTGTTATTTACCTACATTTTCTCATTTGATTCTTGTTACAATCCTAGAAGGTAGATGTAGCTATAATTCCCATTTTACAGTTTCGGAGACTGAGGCAAACAGGGGCTAACTAATTTGCCTTTGGTCAACCAGCTAGTCCACATCTGAATTGAGGTCTTCCTGACTTTGGGCCCTGCAATCTACCTACAGCACCATTTAACTGTGCTATAAAATATAAAATGCTATTATCATCAATCCCAGGATTATGACACTGGAGTGGTATGGGACCTTCAAGCCAACAAAGTCAACTCCCTCATTTCTCTCACATGGGGAAACTGAGACCCATAGAGGTTAAGTGACTTGAGGTCACAGATAGTAAGCAAAAGAGGCAGAAATGGAAATCAGGTATCCTTGAACTTGGTCCAAAACTCATTGAAGTCACACAATGCCTCATCGAGAAAAGGGAAAGTTCATAAAACTGATCAAGTTTTAAAATGAGATAAATATTTGGAGTTCATTAACAATCAGCATTTTGGAAGTCCTATTTTGTCTGGCTTTAATTTTTAAAACAATACACTTTAAAAGCGATATCATTGAGGAATGAGTCCCCTTTTTTTCCTCCTTTAAACAAACTAATATCTCAATATTCGAGCAAACTAGAAAATAATGGGTTCCATGGTCAGTGTTTAGAGATGGTATATAATCTCATTACATTTACCAAGGAACAACTGGCTTCAGAGCCTTTTCTGTTTAAAATGTCTGTGTCTGGCTAGAATGACCTGTACGGTTACAGTTAGGGTCACTGCATCTGGGGAATTCATAACACCACAGCACACCATCCCCTTCCCCCCTTCCCCCCGACAATATGGCTGTTTTAAGTAACAAATAACACATTTGGGGAATGCCATCCAAGCATGACACATGAGGGATCAACCAATGTGAATTTGCATGTTTACAAAGGAATACTATTCAGCATCAGCTAAAACGCCCAATTCTACAAAGCTCTAGCAAAGAGAGACAAGAGGAAACCCCGCTGTAACTAAGCTCCAAATTGAAGGACAATTTTCAAATCCTCACAACTTCAGCAGGATGTTAAACATGGCCATTTGGAGGAGGATGATGATATTGGTCTGGACATCCTAAAAAAGCACAAAGAAGGGAAGGGGAAGGACATGAGCATTTATCAAATCCCTACTGTGTTTCAAAGACATTGAGCACTTTATAAATAGTATCTCATTTAACTGCAGGATGTCTTTCTACTTTTTTTAACCTTCCAAATATTAGGGACTTAACTACTCCTTGTGTCAAGTGTCACATTTGGAAAATGGGAGAGGGATAAAATGGCCTCTGTATGGGTTGTTTTGTTTTTAAAACCATGAATAGATTTTTTTTTGGGGGGGGAGGTCTTCTGCACTTGGATAGAGGAAAAAATTACATTTTTATTTTTATTTCACCTCTAATGGAAAGTTAGCATTTCTTTTGAGGTAGCAAAACATTATTTGGAGGTATCTATAGATGTTACCAGACCATCAAAAGCTGTGACCCACAAAAGGTTAAGAACTCCTGATCAATGGTCTCTTCACAATCAATGATTGACTATGACGGTCAAACAGTCATAGAACCTGGGTTCAACTCATGTATTTAATACCTTATACTTCAGCTTTCTAGATCTGAGTTTCCTATTTGTAAAATGAGTCTCAGACAAGAATTTCACCCAGATCTGAATATATGATCCTATGAACCTTGAGGGAAAGAGTGAAAGATAGGGAAAAGTCTCAGCTTTAACAATAATTTCTTCTGATAAGATATAGGAAGTTTGATTTGGGGGTTCTAGCTTGGAAAAAATATGCCAGTTTCATTGTGGGAAGAAAGCCAGAAAACCATTTTTGTACTTATGTGTCATCCTTTTAAGGAGATAACTAGTTATAGCAGAGGAGGGAGATGGAGCAAGGATTGTTACCATTAAAAAAATCGAAAACATTTGGGTGGGTCCTCATGAAGAATCTGTATTCTTTAGACAGAGTACTTTTCCATGAACATGGAGTCTATTAAATAACTCATAAAATGACACTATATTTGCAATGATTCAGGCATACTAGGAAAAAAAAGATGGAAGGTAACTTCTTGGCCCTGGGACAAATATAAAGTCGTTGTCATCATGATGTCACAAGACCACCAATGAATTGCTTTGGCAATGAAAGTAACTTTTAAAAAATCACATCTTTAATAAATAGTCATTAATTCCATCCAAAGGTCCCAACATGAATTGGGCAAGAATGGTACTGTTTCTATTTGGGAACCAAATATGATTTAGTTCTATGTAACGGCAGATTGGCCTTTCCAGCAGAGAAGTAAAGGAACAATAATTCTTCTGTTGAGATTTTTTACCTTCCACTCATCAAATTGACAAGATGGTTTTTTAAAAATGGAATTGTTAATCCTGGAATACCTTTAGGAAGACAGATGGTAAAACTATGAATTGGTCCAACTATTTTGGAAATCAGTTTGGGATTATGCAAATTATTCCCACGTTTTGATTCAGAGATCTTCACTATTTGTCATACAAGATCGAGAAAATAAGAATGTTCCTATGTAAAACAATAGCAAGAGCATTGTTTTTGCCTTTCTTTATATTCCCATGACTCTGCACGGTACCTAATACATAGTAAATGCCCACTAAATGATTACTCAAGTTGGTGGTAGCCCCTCAAAAAAGTGGAAGCAAAATGAGTAAATTATTGATTGAAGACTTATTGGAAAAAATGTGACAAGTGAAAGTCCCAGAGTGATATTATATGAAAAGAATAAATGAATATAGGGAATTCAGAAAAAAATGGGAAGACAATAATAACAGCTAGCATTTGTATATCACTTAAATGTTGCTAAGGACTTCACACATCATATTTTATTTTACTTATATGAAGTAATGCAACTTGAAAAAAACAAGAACTGAATAAAAAAATCAACAAGATTATAATAACTTAAATAACAACACTAAAAAGTTGGAAACTGATGAATTGTGATTAACCATCTGTGACCTAAAGAATTGATAACAGAACTCTCCATTTTTCCACTCAGAAAGGTGTGAGCATGTATGGGAGGTTACAGAATTGTATCTGGCTAAATGAAGTCCAAGATGGATTTGCTTTTTTAGTTATGAAATCATACTTGCAATCTGAAAAAAACAACAGATAAGAACCTTTTTGTCAACAGAATCTGTTTAATTTTTTTTTAAATGTTCTTTGCTACAAGAAAAGGTGGTTTAGGAACGGAGCCAAGGGCAGAGTCAGCATGACTGGTACAGTAGAAAGAACATCCTACCTGAAGTCAAGAAGAGTTGAATTTGAATCCTGCCTCAAACACCCACTAGCCATGTGTCTCTGGACAGCTTACCCACCCAAGGAGATAGATACAAGAGATGTTAGCTGATTGGATATTGGGAGGGAGAGAAGTCTTAATAATAAGAGATTGGATATGGGTAAAGAGGGAAGAAGCTCTTGACAATTGATTGGATATGGGGAGGAAGGCGAGAAGGTTCTTGACAACTGATTGGACATGGGGAAGGAGACAAGAAAAGTCTTAATAATAGACTGGGAAGGGGTGGGCAGACAAGAAGGATCTTGATAACTGATTGGACATGGGTAGGGAGGCAAGAAGGGACTTGAGAATTGATTGGACATGGCAAGAATTGGAAGAATGACTCAGAGGTTGAGAAGCTTGATGACTGAAAGGAAGGTTGTAATCTCAACTTTTTATTTACCTAGAACCAGTATTAAAAAGGGTAGTTCTTGAAGCTTTGATGTGACTGGAATAGGGATTCTCAAATGAGGGAACCTTCCATTGCAGGTTGGTACCTTTCCTGCAACTTGCAATGTAAGGCAATTGCTTTTAATTAATTAAAAAAAATCACTACATGTCAAATGTGGCTCTTCCTGAAAGGCTTAAGGTAACACTTAACCTTGAAAAGCCCAGGAGCATCTAGGGGCTGAAATTTCACTCTGCCCACATGTGTGAAAACATCTGTCATCTCTCTATCCCACAGGCAGACCCAAAGCTTCCTCCATGGACCAATCGGCCGCCTGCTCCATTCCATGTCAAAGTGACCTCGCCTCAGGATTAAGGTAAAAGCTCACACCATCTACACCCTCACACAGCCAACTCCTCATGGATGGCAGAATTTTTCCCTTGCATCTTACATTCCATCAGTAATCAGTCTAACTCAACTAGAATTCAGATGGGAGCCTTCCAAGCCGGCCCCTGAACCTGGGGAGAGCATCATCCCCAACAAAGGCTGCAGCTGTCCAGGAGAACAGTTGTGATACAACAACTGGGGGAAGCAACTGATTTAGGCAGGCTTACCAACAGATTGAAGCAGGCTAAGTTGGGAGGAGTGAAACAATAAATTTCCATCTGGCAAAGGCTTGAACCCTCATTTGCTAAGGAAACTACAGACAGGAGGGCAAAGTAGCTTGGCCACTGGACTTGGGGTCCAAGAAGGTCTGAGTTCAAATTCTACCTTAGACGAAGTATCCCTAGAACTTACACAGTGACCAACACTTAATAAGTGAATATTCGACTTGTCAAGTATCTTAATATAATTAACATGTAGTGGACTTCCTGCCATCTAGGGGAGGGGAGGGGACTAGGGAGAAAATTTGTAAAGGAAAGCTTTGTATATATGTTATGCAAAAAAAAAGCTTTTAAAAAAAAGTGAATATTGAGTGATGAGCTGATCAGCTCTGTGACCTTGGGCAGTTACTGAACTCAACTCTGCCTTTGTTTCCTCAACTGTAAAATAGTATCTCCTTGGGTTGTTGAGAGGTTCAAATAAGACAAAGGATCTTGAAAGTCCTAAAGCAGAATATAAATACCAGTTTTTTGTTTTTGTTTTTGTTTTTAAACCAACAGCACACTGAACTTAATGAAAAGACTTTAGAGCTAACTCAACAGACATGACTAAAGATCCAGGATCACAGGTTGGAAAAGATGTTAGGGATAATTTAATCCAATCCTATGATTTTATAGAGGAAGAGATGAGGCTTCCTGAGTGAGAGTGACCTGCCCAAGTTCATAGAGATAAGGAAGAAGATCTAGAATCTGACTCTGGGTATTCTGCTTTCAAAAATAATGCACTGAGGTCTGTCAGCTTTAAAAGCTGCTTAGCTTGTCTCACCATAAAAGACTCTTAGCTTTATTCTAGAAAAATTATTATAATAATCATAAACAGAATTTAGTAATTACTTAAAGCATATAAACTTTTATGATATATTTATTACAATATAAAATTTTATAATAATGTTAATAACTAAAACCGCTTAACTTCACATGAATAGAGATCTCTTCCCAAAAGGATATGAAAATAGTGATAATAGGAATATAGGGTTAGACCTAGGATTTCATTGGTAAGAGGAAAATCCTTCTACTTATAAAGACTGGCAGCTATTCAGTCATTTGCAATCCTAGAAAGCTGCCTAGGACACTTATAGATTAAATGACTTGAATAGGGTCACACAAGTGATATGTTTCAAAGGAAAGACTTGAACTGGTTATTATCATGGCTTGGAAGTTAGTTCTCAAAACCCCTAAGCCACACTGCTTCTCTAAAACATTCTCTGATATTCAGTACCACTAGGAGATGATGATGATTATTATGATGATGAACACCATCTGAATTATAGCCTATAATTGCCAACACTGATCAACTAGGTGTCAGCAAATCAAATACTCACAGCTTTCAACCTGAGTGGAACTAAAACTTTCAAAATGTTGATAGGTCTCCAGTAGGAAAAATCAAAACCAGGTGGGGACAGATTGAGATACTCATCACTTTTGTTATTTGGTCCACTATTGCCTTTGTGCAGAGGGTGCTGAGGGGAGGGTTTACACCTTAATGCTTTTACCGGGAGCAACTGTTTTAAGAAACCTATGCAAGAACTCATGGATCACTAAATATGAAAGAACAGTGGGCTAACAACTTGTCCAGGATTGCTTCTATATGAACATTATGAAAGAAGATGAGAATATTTTTCAGTGATAATACGACGACATTCCTTGTGGGATTCTGAGAAGTGAGAAAACCAAGCTCATTGTGCCAAAGTACTTAGCTCTGTGCATCCTTTTCCACTCCCTTCCTACCAGTATTGAATTGGGGTTGTGGAGTGCAGTAGTCTCTTCTAAGCCAAAAAGGAAGGAAAGATCAACTTTCCAAAATTGGGAATCATGTCTGGGCAGAGCCATGACTAGGGCAGGGTGACTGGAGCTCTGCCTAAGGGCACCAACATTCAGTGGGTGCTTGACAGAACCTGTACTTTTTCAGCCAGTAGAAACAACAGTTTCCCACCTAATTAGCAAGAATATGGAGTTAAAAGAGGAAGCTGCCAGATGTTCCCCAGACCTACTCTTCTCCCCTTCCCCCACTGAATGTGTGTTTAAAAGTTGATTTGAAGGCCCCCTGCATGTGAGGCTTGTCTGGGGGCACCAGAATTTCTGTTTACTGTTAGAGACGAGGAGAGGAAGTCCAATCAGACAGTGGAAATGTGACGGCTGGAATAAATAGCTAAAAAAGAAGCAGGACTGGATTATTTTAAAGAATAGCCCATTGTGGAAACTAACTCAGCAAGTACTTCTTGTCAAGTCCATCAGCCAACAACAGTTTATTAAAGCTTACTATAGAACAGACACTGTGGCAAAGCCCAGAGGATACAAAAAAAGGCAGAACCAATCCCTGTCCTCGAGCGGGGTTCATTCTAGTGGGGAGGACAATATGACAGCAACATATAAACTGCATGAAGAGTAAGAAGGAGGGAAGGGGTTCAAGGATATAGGGAAAGAGCTTCTACAAAAAAGGGGGAGCCTTACACATGAGTCTTGAAGGAAGCCAGGGAAGGCGGGAGGCAGAGCATCGCAGGCAAGGAGCCGAAGGCAATGACAGTGTCCAAAAATAAAGTAGGGGGTTGGACCAATAGCAAAGAGCCTAATTTTACTGGATCTTAGAGTAACTAAGCAGCTATTTCGTGCCTAAACCTGTGCTAATTGCAAAAGAGAGAGGCAAAATGAGGGAGCAGCTGGCTCTGAAGGAACTGTCAGTCTCAATAGTGACATAACACACAGACTCCTGTAATAACTGAAGAATGGTACTTGAGGTCAGGACTTGGAAGTGGCAATTTTTTCTCAAAGCAATGAGAATAACGATGATGATGCAAGAATTATCCAAAAGTCTTGCTGTTTACAAAGTGCGGCACAATAGAAATGGAACTGACTCCAGTCAGAGAACCTGAGTTCAGATTCCACTTCCCTCAATGACTGTGTGACTGTGGGTCAGCCATGTAACTTCACTTGATTGGCAAAATGGACAGGGTCTCTAAGGGTCTACCCACTTCTAGATCTATAATACTATATAATAAATTAACTCATTGGAACTTCATGGCAAACAACAGCATCTTAATGCCCATTTTACAGGTGAAGAAATCAAGTTTAAGAAAGACTGGACCACTTGCCCATAGTGACATTGCTAGCCAGAGGTAGAAGGATTGGCAGTGTCAAAGTCAGGTCTGCCAGGTCTTGCACAATTGTCTTAATAGCCCCGTATCCCCTCCATGTTATTTGTTTTTCTCAGCCTCCTTCAATCCATGGATATGATGATTGATTGGTTGGCTAGCCTGCCCTCATCTTTAATATGGCTCTTCAAGATTGTGAATAGACAAAAGGCAAATTAGGAGCAGAAAGCAGGGTTCCAGGGGCAACAGTAAGGAAGGAGTGAAATGAATGAATGAAAAAAATTCTAACTTTCAACATCTGTATGCAAAAATGCATAAGGGTTGCTGGATATTTCCTTAGCCTCTGGTTTAGACACAGAGCTGAAGTCTCCTTTCCCCCCAAGTTTACTGGAAATGACAATGTTTTTTAGACTCTACTAGAGTCTAAGTGATAGATCTATGGACATTCAATTTAACAAACATTTATTAAGCACCTACTATGTGCCAGGCACTGTGCTATGCTACTGATCTGTGTGATGTTGGCTAAATCCTTTAAACTTTTTGTGCCTTAAGCTACTAGCCAGGATTAACATGCTTGGATTACAGTGTTACAGCTGGAAAAGACTTCTGGGACTATCTAGGCAAACCCACACACTTCACAGAGGAGGAAGCTGAGACCTAGAAAGACTCACCCAAAATCACACAGATAGTAACAGTGTCAAAGATAAGATATGAACTCGGGTCCTCTAAGAAGTAAGGCATTATGGTGGATAGAGCACTGGTCCTGTAGTAAGGAGAACCTGAGCTCAAATCTGATCTTAGACATTTACTAGCTCAGTGACCCTGGACATATAATTTAATCCCAATTGACTCAGTTTCCCCATCTGTAAAATGAACTGGAGAAGGAAATGGTAAACAACTCCATATCTCTACCAAGAAAACCCTAAATGAGGTCACAATTAATCTATTAAACAACCAATTCTAGCTCTAGAGCCAGACTCTATCCTCTGCTGATAATAAACATAGAAGAGAGAGTACACAGTTATCGCTACTACATTGCTGGGGTTAGAGACATGATACCCACCCCACCATGATCTGAAAAATCCACATAATTTTTTTTAATCTTTTGTTAGACTCAAAGAAGAACTCTGAATTTTTCTTGTTCTTTTGTAGCCTGTTTACAATCTTTTTTTTTTGGTAAAATTTGGGGTATTTGATCACAGGCTATATTTAGGTCAATGTTAAGTAAAACTGCTTTTTCACCGTCTTCTGTGTGTCACCCACAAAACTCCCCTAAAATTCCCATTTAATTTTTTACGCAGATCTGTGATATATAGAAACCACAATGAGGAAAATGGTGATGGGAAAGAGATAATTGTATTTGGTTCCTAACACTGAGGGAAGCATCATTCTTCCTTGTGTCCCAATGGAGCACAGTGTGAGGAACTGGGGAATGCAGGGGAAAGAGAGCTGGAGCAAAAACAGAGAGACTGAACTGCAAATCTAGCCTCACACATTCAAGAGCTGTGTGACTCTGGATAAGCAATGTGCCTTGATTTCCTTTTTAAAAATGGGTATAAGAAGAGCATTTATTTTCCAGAGTTGTTGTGATGATAAAATGAAATGATATTTATAAAGCTTTCTATACATTTTAAACCAAATTATTATTATCATCACCATTATCATAGAGAAATTGCAACCTCTCTTGAGCCTCAGTTTCCTTATAAATTTAGAAATGAGGAAACATATCCCACCAATCTCACAAAATGGGCATGAATGAGATAGTGTGTATGAAAATTCATTTTATTTTTGATGTTAAGGGACAAAATAAGCATGAGTCATCCTGAGTAAGACCATGAAAAGAGGTGAAAAGTCTCATGTCTAGTTTTGCAAAGATAACACTTATGGTCCAGTGATGTGCTTAATTTTTCAGAGGGATCTCCATGTCCTGTGATAGGTTTATGGAAATGAAAAAAGTGGCCAATGGGACTAGAAATGAGAAGAATCAAGGAGACTATTAGGACCCAAGGATCATTTACAATGCTCCATATGGAGTCTTCTTATCTTGAAATTTCTGGTTAAATATTTCACAGTTTTTCATAAGATACTCACTTTTCTTAGAAACAACACTCTTCAAAAAAAAAATCAAACCAAAGGGACCAAGCATCTGCTCATAAACACTGACTCATTCTTTAAAGATCTCAAAGAAATGGAAAAGACCTAGAAGTCTAATTAATTAGTACCTGACATTGCAGTACAGTTTTTGTACAACTGATCATAGTTGGTCCACATAACAGTTTGGTGAGATAAGTACTACTACTAATTAATATCCCTCATTTTACAAATGAGGAAACTGAACCTGAGAGAAATTAAATAATTTGCTTACATTGGAACAACTAGTAAATGTTTGGGGAAGTATTCAAAACCAGGTATTCTTGGAGCAAGCTAAATGCCACAAAAGATAGCACTAAGACTGGAATCAGGAAGATCTAAATTCAGATAATTACTAGCTGTGTGACTTTGGGCAAGGCACTTAAGCTGTTTACCTCAGTTTCTCATACTGGGAATTTGGAAAATAATAGCACCTACTTTTCAAGATTGTTGTGAGAACTAAATGAGACAATATTTTTTAAATGCTCAGCACAGTATCTGGCATATAACAAATATTATGTAAGTGATAGCTGCTATTATTATTATTATTATAATCATTAATCACAGTCCAACACTTTTATCATTGTGAATTTAACAACGAACAACAAATACAAATAGTTTTGTAGACAATGAGAAATAGGGAAGAAAAATGCTTAAAATGCATATTTCCATCATGTTAAATTTT
This sequence comes from Myrmecobius fasciatus, assembly GCA_023553655.1. Lineage (NCBI taxonomy): Eukaryota > Metazoa > Chordata > Mammalia > Dasyuromorphia > Myrmecobiidae > Myrmecobius > Myrmecobius fasciatus. Next base: position 34,272 of record JAJPUD010011784.1, read on the forward strand.
TTTAAAAATTCAAGGTATTTATTTAACAATGTCACATTAAAATTGCCTTATTTATGTCCCCTTTTGCACATCTTTTTACTTCTGGTGCATCTAAGTCATTTTATTTATTGTTTTCATGTTTACCTCTAGTCACTAAAAAGATTTTAATTGGAGAGATTGTTCATGACTGGGCTGTGCTAACATAAAAATGATGATATTTAACCATATGGAAGATTTAGTGCCATTTCAAACCAACTAGCAAGAGGTTATTTTAGAGATTTAAAAAAAGTAACAAAATCCATCTTGAGAAAGAAAAGTAAAAAGCGAGAAGGAATAAGAATTTGGAGTAATAATAGCTAGCATTTATATAGGATTTTATGAAGATTAACTCATTTTATCCAATACTACATCCCTAACTAGATTATAAAGCAGTAATCATAAAAGCAATGTGGTACTGAATGAAAATTAGAAAAGTTGATCAAATTAGGTAAACAACTACAGAGGCAATTAAACATAAAAGAATTATGTTTGATAAAACCAAGGACACCAGCTACTGGAAAGGACTCCTTCCAAAAGCTGTCAGAAAAACTGGAAAGGAATCTGAAAGGAATGAGGTTTAGACCAACATTTAGTGCCACATATCACCATAAACATGAAAAATCAAGTAAAAAATTAAAGGAAAAAGGAAAGATATACTTTGAAGTGTTATTGTTGAAACAATTTCAAAAAGAACCAATGACATCACAGGGTGACATTTTGACTAGCTTGTGATTTAAGTGAAGCCCAGCTCTCCCTCCCAATAGCAGCTCAAAAAAAGTAAGGATAGGGACTGTTTAACTTTTTGCCTTTATTTTCTAGTGAACTAGAATAGTGTTTGCACATAGTAGGTGCTTAGGAAATGCTGATTGAATTGAATTGATGCAAAAAGGTAGTCACAGAATCTCAAAATCTCAGCATTGAGGGGCAGCTAGGTGGCGCAGTGGATAGAACATCAGCCCTGAAGTCAGGAGGACCTGAGTTCAAATTTGATCTCAGACACTTAACACTCCCTAGCTGTGTGACCTTGGGCAAGTCACTTAACCTTAATTGCCTCAGCAAAAAGACAAAAAAAGAAAAAAAATCTCAGCATTTATGAGGAAACTCCTATGGTCCACCTAATCCATAAAAGACTCAAGAATGAATAAATAAAAAGACATGTACTTATTGTGTGTTAAATTCAGTTCTAAGCACTAAGGAAAGACAGACAAAAGGAGATACTCTGTGATCTGAGGGAACTCATCCTCTCATTGGAGGGAGACACCATATAAAATCAAGATTAGCTATGGTGTAGATGGAAAGGTGAAAAAGTCCCAAGGGTGCCCAAGAGTGTTTGGGCAGACATTTACTATCTGTGCAAAGCCAAGCACTGTGCTAAAATTTCCATTGCAATGGGGGAGACAAAATATCTACTAACTATGTTCACACTGAGTATTATTTTGGGTATGGGGGGGATAAACTGTGAAAGGCCTTCTACAGAAGAAGGGAGGATTTGTGCTCAATCTTGAAGCAAAGCATGGAAATAGAAGAAGAAAACAGTGAGATAGTCAATACAATTGCATTTAGTGGGGAGATGTTGTGTAGCATTTGAAAAACAGTAAATGGGCCAGTGAGTCAGTAGGAATGGACTGTTGAGTATGCCGTAACTCAGTCATTTCAGTCATGTTCAACTCTCCATCACTTGACTTGAGGTTTTCTTGGCAAAGATACTGAAGTGATTTGCCATTTCCTTCTCCAGCTCAGTTAACAGCAGGTTATATGACTTATCCAATATCACACAGTTAGAAAATATTTGAACTCAGAAAGATAATTCTTCCTAGTTCCCAGCCTAGTGCTATAGAGGGGTATAAAGTATAAGAAGATGTAAAATGGAAGGGGGTAGGATTTGAATGCATCTTCCTTACTCTAAGACAAACACTGTATTTTATATTTTATTGATATTTCATTTTAGTTTCAAAGGATGATCTAGTTGGACAGCCTATAACACCAAAGTCCCCTGACTTTGCATTTTGCAGCTGATTTGGGGTGACCCATGGAAAATGAGGAAGTAAGGCTTGGCGGGCCAGGGGTTCCCCAGCAGAACAATTGAGAGTTTGCTGGGTGAGCATTTTAAGCCAAGATGAGGATTGATGGCCCCAATTTAATTTCCAGTCCCACAGAAAGCAGGAAGCCTCCCAAGGAAGCCTGCAGCCATAAGGTTTCTAGCTGCATTTTACAGACTGAAGAATTATGGGATCATAAATGTCAGAGATGGAAAAAAGACCTGCTGGGGTCACATCTAGTCTGTCCCCAGGGGCCCTTGTTGGGGAATGCTCGGTTTAATTTGAAGTGACCCGAGGATGAAGGAATGGCCCCTCAGTTTCTATAGGTTTATCACGTAGTCTAACAGATGTTATTGGACATTGGACGTATGAGAAAATCTTTTTCCTTGAAAAATAAAAATACCTTTAAAAATCACCTAAATAATACAAGTGTTCTTTATAGTGCTTGGCACATAGTAAATATCTGCCCAACCACACGTGAGCACCCTGAGGACTTTTAGACCTTTCCATCTGTACTACAGGGTGATACGTGCCAAATTCTTCATTCAGAGGACCTAGACTCACGTGACCAGGGCTGGGCAGGAATCGGCTTGAACCAATCCAAGCTGATTGTTAAATTTTCTTTTGAGTATTTATATCTTAAAATGGAAAAGCTACAAATCAGGGCTTGATTTATTGTTTTGCTGACTGACTGTCTAGACTCAAGAAACTGATGGAGGAAATAGTAATAACACAGACTAAACTTAAAAATGCACATCCTTACTCCACCCACACACCCATGATCCGGTTGTTAAACATTCACTAGCATCCTCCCTCCCAAATATGACAAGCTTGGGCAAACCATTCCATCTCTCTGGGCCTCAGTTCCTCAACATAACTTTATAAGGTGGCTGGCTCCTCCATGCAAAGGCATAGGTGACAGACCATTAGTGAGGATCTTATATACATTTTTTCAGATAAGGTCACTCTTCTAAGGGTTCTTGATTAACCACTTTTTTTTTAAACCACATGGGACTTTAATTAAGAGGTGGATAGCAAAGTACTTCTAGAAATTTTGATGAAATAAAAACAAAAGCCCCAGTAATTTTTTTTTTTTCAAATGAGAGGGTTTAGACTTTCTGATGAGAGATGATGGATGTTGGGTGAAGAATGTAATATATAGTTTTTGGATATGGCCAATGTAGGCGTGTGCTCAGTTGGCACATTTGTTTTAAGATTTTTGTTTTCTTTTTCCTGGTTCGGGGCAGAGGTTGAAGGGAAAATTTTTTTTGTTTGTTTGTTGAAAAGAAATTAAATTTCATTTTTTAAAATGAGGGAATTGGGCCAGTCAGCCTTGACAATTCCCTTAGAATTCTGAATATAAGGTCTCTTTTTCCTATGAAATCAAAATATGTAAGCCAAATTCTGGCTTCACCACATTTCTTAATTAAGTAATGATCGATATGACTTTGGGAAAGTCATTACCTGTCGGCTCATTCCCCCAAGCATCATTTTCCTCAACTGTAAATGAAAGAATTGGATCAGATGATGTCTAACTTATTAGTTGTAAGACCCTAGATCAGTCACTTGTAACATGGGAATAATAATGGTACTTACATTGCAAGACTGTTTTTAGGATCAAATGACATAATATTTGTAAAGCGTACAAGTGTACAGTGTCTGGCACACAGTAAGTAAGATATAAATTATTACTGTTTCCACTGTCTCCATCAGAAGTAAAACCTCCATCAGGTTGAGTGGGCATAAAATAGAGGATTTACATGGAAATTTACAAAGTCAGAGAACTGCTAAGCATGTATTTAAGTTCCTGCTATGTGCCAGGCAATATGAAATCACATGAGAATAGAAAAAACACAAATATAATAGTGCCTTACTCTCAGGGAGCTTTAATTTTTAAAAGTTTATTGCTTTCTTGTGTTTTATAAGTCTACCAAATTTCCTCCACTATGCTTCTCCTCCCTCTTCTCCCAGAGAACAATATCTTTGATGAATAATGTTTTAAAAGGGAGGTACTTGAAAAAAATCAGCAAAACTAATCTTTTTCAAACATATTACCTTTATATCACAATCATTTCTCCAAAAAAAAGGAACTCTCCATCCTTCCTTCCAAGAAAAAAAGACAATTAAGCCAAAAGAATCCATAACAACAGTTAAATCTGACAATGACTGGAATATTCTATCCTAATGGTTGCCCACCTCTCTACCACCCACCTTCTATCCTTAGCCCTCAAAGTAACTTTTTTTTAGTCTGTAAGGATAGAAATGACTTGGGGAAACTAAGTTTTGGCATTGACTTCAGAATAGGGCAATGACTTGGAGAGGTCTCATATCTAAACAATGGTGGCCAATTCAAAACCCTGCTGGTCCCAATAAGTGGCAAAGGATTTTGAGAAATTAGGTACAATCATCCACTCTGAAAGTGATAACGAGGCAAGGTTCTGTGGAGAGATGCAGACATGTTGAAGAAATCCTGTGCTTGCTCACCCAAGGTAGTAAGGGACAGAGCTAGTTTTTGAATGCAGGTCCTCTGACACTACTCTGCACTGATTATCTGCAAAGCTATCTTACAATCTAGTGTTGAGGCTGGAGTAGTAAAAACTAGGTTCTCCTCTTTTCAAAAGAGACAAAATGATTAGCCTGAAAAATTATCCAGGTACAATGGGTCACAATTTTGTGAGGGGGTAAAGAACAGAGAGAGACATTCTCTTAAAAGGCTAACCTCTGGGTGTGTCACTTCTCTTGGAGTGAGTAAAACTACTATGAGAACCTATGCTCTCTCATTTCCTGATTTTATAGACTCCAAAACTAACACAACAAACCCTCCAGTTTCCTTCCTTTCTCCATTTCCTTGAAAACAAAAACAAAAGCTACAGCCTTTACATTTCCATTCAATTAGAAGCAAAACACAAGAGAATCCCACTTCTATTGCTGTCCCATTCTGGTGAGAGATACATTCTGTTATCTTGTTATCACTCAGGATGAAGTTTTTCTATTTTTTTATTGTTACCTTGACACTTCTTTATCTTCTCCATAACAGACCCTCAGTTTCCTCCTCTGTAAAATGGGGATGATAACTGCACCTAGTATTACATAGTTGTTGTAAGCATCGAATGAGATAAGGTTATGGAAAGTGCTATGTGAACCAGAAAATGCCACATAAAGAAATGTGAGCTATAATTTGTGTACATATACATATACTCAGTATTTTTAAGTGACAGTTTATTAGGGACTTTGGTAATCAGATCTAGCATTGACATATGGCTTGAAGGTTTCCAATCTTATTTGATTTTCACAATTCTGGGAGAGAGGTGCTATTATCATCTATAATGTACAAATGAGGAAATCAAAGATAAGAAAGGTACTTGTTCAGAGTCACATAGCTAGGAAATGTCTAGCGTAAGATTTGAATTCATGTCTAAATCCAGTATAATATGTATGGCAACCAACTAGCTGCCTTTGGTATAGTGGGTAAGGCATTGAACTAAGGGAAAAGAAGAGGAGAGTTGAAATATCACCTCAGATACTTAGAGGCAGCTAGGTGATGCAGTGCATAGAGCACTAGCCCATGGAATCAAAAGTAATTCATATTCAGCCTCAGATACTAGCTGTGTGACCCTGGATAAGTCACTCACCTCCATATTAGCGGTATTCTGTAACCCTGGGCATGTAACAGTATCATTGTTTCCATTTTCTGACCTGTAAAATGATGGGGGCTGAAGTAGATGGATTCTAAGGTTTCTTCGGTCTATAGTCCTAAATATAAATGATAAATATTTACTGTTTAAAAAACCAAAAACAATGGTTTTTCAACTCTCATATTCTTCCATTTGGAACCTCCTTTAAACAAAATCAAAATCAATCAACAAAATAACTATTTGTAACAGTATTCATTCTGCTAATATAGTCAGTACGTCTAAACCAAGAAGATGGAAATCAAAGAATTGTTCTTCAGTAGTTTTTCAGGTGTATCTAACTCTCTGTGACCCCATTTGGGCACCCCATTATTGGCACAGATCCTGGAGTGCCTTACCATTTCCTTCTCCTGATCATTTGACAGATGAGGAAAACTGAGGCAAAGAGGGTTAAGTGACTTGCCTAGGGTCACACAGCTGGGAAGTATGTGAGCCTAGATTTGAAGTCAGGAAGTCTATCCACTGCATCACCTACGTGCCTTCAAAGGAGGATAGGATCACATAATCGAAGCTGGAAGGGACTTTCTGGGTCACTGAATCCCCTCCTGTCATTTCACAGACAATAATAACAGTAATAATAGCTAGCAATGAAATAGTACTTTAAGGTCTGAAAAATACTTCACATATGGCATTTTATTGGATCCTCAGAAAGGTTTTTGAGAGCAGAGATGATTTCATTTGTTTAATTTATATAGTAAGTCTGCATATAGTCGATATTTATTGTTTGTGGATGTTTTCCAGCTCAAGAGTTGTCATTTCAATGAACCTTTTATTTAGCACACAGAGTTTTTAATTTTCATTGGAGATATGGCTAACTGCCTATTCTCCTTTATCTACGCATTGGCTGGCTTCTAGGACTGAATAGCAGATGTCCAAATTAGTCCTGTCACCTTGACGTTTCAAATGGCACGACTGTCGTGTTCACACTATCACCAAATAATCCAACGTCATCTTCATCTTGAGTTATAACAGCTCCAGATCCAAACCCTGATTTCCCTTCCAGGGCCCAGATCCACAGTGCCAGTGATCCCATGGAAACTATCACCAGAAGGTCAGGGATACCCCAAGCTCAAAATATCTACTATTAAATTCAGCTCATCTGTCACTCCAATTTGTCCCTTCTTCTGGCCTCCCTATTTTTGTGCCACCAACCTCCCTGTCACTCAGGCTTAAAACCTCAATCATCCTTGATTATTCCCTCCCTTTTATGTGTCATATGACTGAGATTATCACCAATGTGCATCAATTCTACCTTGGCAATATTCACCAAACCTTTCCCCTTTACTCCATTTCCATAAATGCCATTGTTGGTCAGGCCCTTATTTCTACTATCTCTCCTCCTCCTCCAAAGTATATCTGCTGTCAATACATTAAACTTCCTAATATATATATAGTTCCGTCTTAACAGAATCTGGCATTCAAGGACCTATGTAATCCACTGTCAATTATTTCAGGTTGATCTCACTGGATTTCCTATCATATAGTCAGTTCTTCAGCAGAACAGGTATAACTGGTGTCAATCTCTAGGCATGGGTAAAGCTTTAAGTGACTCAGTGCTGAGGAAGAATGGTCTTGAATGGGGGAATCCTATTATTAGCTACTGAAAAAGAAATAAAAATGACTCAGTGGACAATTAAAAGAGAGTAAGTTCATTGCAGATGATATCGGGACTGCCCTAGCCATATGGTAGATACAACCTACATCCTTCCTCCGTGAATCTGAGTTTTGGTTGGGCTGTATCTTTTAGGTCTGTCCTTTCTAGATCTTAAGTGACTAAGTATGGGTGTGTCCAGATTTAGGGGTGGATCTTATGAGCTGAAAACTCAACATTCTTTGTGTTGGAGCTGACTGGTGACAAGGAAAAATATTCCCAACAATGGCTCCAGTGCTCTTGGGCAGGGTACCAAAATGATGAGATATTGGGAAGAAGCCAGATCTTTTTTGCTGGAAGACAAGGACCAGGAGTTATTTGGATAGCACTGAGCTGAGGTGAAATATGGAATGGCTACTCAGTGGCCCCACAAAGTTCTTTGTACTTAATGAGATTTAAGTATCAGTATCCAAGCAGACTGGAACAATGGCAATAAATTAGCAATTGTTTGAGTCTTGTCAAGGTTCACTGTGAGACTTTTGGGACTTTTCCCATTCCTTTTTTGTGGAGGAAAGAAATACCTTTTCCATATCTGATTAATACTGAGTATGGTTTTTTGTTCCCTGCTTTTTGGGGAGACCTAGATGTAAACCAAAATCTAAAGTTTCCCTAAGATGCTTGGGTAGGAGTTCAGGGAGCTTAGGAAGCTGAAGAGACTGAGAAAAACGCTCATACTAGTTGTGTTCTCTGAAGACTGAACCCAGAACAGGAAACATGCTTGGGTATAGAACAGAAAGGACCCCATAGAGGAGAAGTGTCCTAGCTCATTAGGCCTTAAAGTAGCATTTTATTATTACAATGGCCTAGCTATTTGCTGAACATATCCCCTCTTCCTTTCCCTCCCTTTTACCTTTGCTCAGTCTGTGCAAACTCAATTAACAAGCATTTGTCCAGTTTCTACAGTGTAATCTTCCTCTGTCTCTGCCTATTGAGCTACCCAGTTCAAATACCACTTTCATGATTCCTCTCTTCCCTCTCTATCCCACACAGAGAAGAATTGATCAGAGTTCTTAAGTCATTCAAAGTTGATGGCCTTTATGGTGTGGGGTTTATTATATAAATTGTTCTGACTCTGTTTCCATCCTTCTGTATCAATTCATTCAACTCTAGGTTTCTATGAAACCACACAATTCATCATTTCTTATGGTACAATAGTATCCATTACATTCATGTGCCATAATTTGTATAACCATTCTGAACTGGTGGACACTCCCAGTTTTTTGTCACCACAAAAAAGCTTCTATGAGTATAAAGGATATTATGAACATATTTGATTCATATTAATGCTTCCCCATTTTCTGTGATCTGGGAGGGGGCAGGCCCAGCAGTAGTATCGTAAGGGCAAAAGGGATGCATAACTCAGTGACTTTAGAAGCATAGTTTCCAATGACTTTCCAGAATGATTGAACCAATTTGTAGCTATACCAACAGAACGTTTGTATATCTGGTTTCCTATTTGCTTTTCCAATATCTTTAATTTTCATTTTTTCCAACTTTGCAATTCTGATGGGTATGAGGTGAAATATTAGACTAATGTTCCCATTCAATAGTTAGGGAAAATGAAGGCCAAGGAAAGGGTTCAGGGTCATACAAATAATATCAGAAGCAGAATTTAAACTTAAGTCCTTTGGCTCCAGAGCCAGTGGTCTTGTCACTGTACCACGGGGTATCGCCTCTGTAGTTACTGCATGATCATTATCCTGGTTTTTCTCATTTGATTATTTTTCTCATCTTTTTAGGTGGGGTTCAAATGGAAATGGTTTGGGGGCAAGGTGCTATTGTGCCCTGTTCTTTATGGTTAATGTTTGGCAGACAACCATAGAAGATAAAATACCTATTGTGTGTTTTCTCAAGCTGGATAAAAGTATTAGGTGGTCAAGCTTATCTTTGGTTGGCAAGGTATCATTAAGATAAGACTAATAGTAAACAAAAGGACTGGGAAGATAAGATACCTTGTTCAGTCTTCACTTGGTTTTGATGATAATAACAATAATATAGAAAAACTCAGAAAAGACCTAAGACATCATCTAGCTCAAACCCTTGATCTTAGAGAGTTGGAAACTAAAGCCTAGGGAGGCCGAAGGCTCACACAAGGAGGAGGCATTGAACCCCGGGTCCCCTGACTACAAGCTAATATTCTTCCCACTATTTCATTATGCTAGCCTATTATTTAAATCAAATAAAAATTATTAAGCACCAACTGTACACAGGCACAATTCTAAGCACAGCAGATTAAAAATACAAAGAATGAAATAATCCCTACTAAATGCTGTCCAGAACTATAGTTCTTTTTCTATAAAATATTGGGACTAGAAGGCAATTTTGAAATCATTAAAAACAAACAAAACCCCACAGCTATTCATCTTATAAATGCAGAGATGGAATTGTAAATGGCTTTAGTTACAAAGCCAGGCTCCCAGAATTCATAAATGGTAGATCTGGGATTTGAATCCAAGCCTTAAGACGATAAATCCAGGGCCATTTTTGCTCTATTATCTCAACTTGTTTATAGTTGTTCTCTAGTGACTTTAGAACACCCTGCCCCTGGGAACTACTACATATATTTAATTTTGAACCAATCAGAGAACCACCCCTAAAGTGCACACTGTGATTGGGTCACTCATGCCTGCCAAGTTCCACTTTCCCATTTAGTCCCTCTGTCCTTTACCTTCTCCTCTCTATTCAGAGGGACATTCCCAGCTCCCTATCTCCCTTCCCCTTACATCAGTCTTTATTCCATGTTCCAAGCAAAAGTCCCATTCTCCTCTGGTGCAAAGTCAATGGGAGACCATTTATTTCGCCCCCCCCTCCCTGATATCATGTCCAGTAGCCCTCCTGTCCCATCCCCCACCTCCTTTTGCAGGCATGGAGGAATGGGAATGGCCCAGCTTCTCCCTCTCCCTCCCACCCCCTTTGCCCAGGCCACCATTATCCAGTGCTCCAGGGCCTCTGCAGTCACTGGAGGCCCTTCTCTCCCTGGACTGTTTACACAGCTGTGGTCTAAGGAGGACTCATTTCTTCCTCCCTCTGCTCCTGGGGAGTTAATATATGTACACTTCCGGCTCCCCCCACCACCTCCACTCTCCCCCCAACCCTCCGCCCCAGTGGTAAAGCTGAATGCAATCAGCACTTATCTACATAGTCCGGGCGATGATTACACTATTTTCTATAACGGCGCATGTGGAAAAGTGCGCGACTGCCTGTGGCTGAGTGTCAGAAGGGAGCGGGGAAGAGGGGGCCTCTTTGGAAAATTCGAGTTCACAGCTGTTTCCCACCATGGGAGCCACAAAAGCTTATGGTCATCCAGTTCCAAACCTTTGTTTCTGCAAGGAACTATGCAAGTTTGAGAAAAATTAAGGATCTCCAATCTGCACGTCTGAGCCAAAGCTTTGTGTCCACTTGGGCTCCCAAAGTTGAGCAGGTTCGATGTGGACACATAGGAAAACTCTCTGAGTGTCATTATTTTAGAACCAGAAGGGGACCTGGAGTCCATGGGACTCCCATTGTACAGATGAGCAAAATGGGACCAAAATGGCTGAGGGACTGATCATGAGCCACATGACTAATAATAAGTGTCTGAGGTGGGATTTGAACTCGGGTCTTCCTGACTTCAAATAAAATGCCTCTTGTGCAGAATCACAGGACTGGGACTTTAAAGACCACTTAGTTCAACCCTTTTATCTTATTATTCTATTTATTTATATTTATTTTATTATTCTATTTGTTGATTATTCCTTGTTTATATTGTTATATTTATTTATATTATGGTTCTATTTTTAAATTTTATTTACATTATTTTATTATTCTATTTTAAATTATATCAGATTTTAAGGGTTTTTTTTAATGCTTTTATTTTATGTCAAATGTTATCTCATTTGGTTCTCCCAAAAATCTTGGGGAGATTGGTACTATTATTATCTCCATTTTACAAATGAGTCACAGAGAGTCTAAATGATTTGCCAGGGCACACAACTAGTAAGGCAAAATTTAAATTCAGGTCTTCCTGACTCTAAGTATAATGCTTTTTATGTGCTCCTAATTACCTCCCCCTTTGCAGATGAGAAGACTGAGGCTCAGGAAGGCAATTTCCCCCAAATTACAGAGTACTAATAATAAATGAGTGAGGAGGGATTTGAATCCAGATTATATGCTCATAGATTTAGAGCTAGAAATGCAACAGGCTCATTTAAAAAATGAGGAAACTGAGGGCCATGCTGATGAACTGATTATCTCTAAGGTCACAAGGATAACAGTGACTTCAATAAGATTTGAATCCAGGTCTCCTGATTGCAAAACCAGGGCTTTTTAAAAATTTGTTTTCTGGTCTTTTCTTTGCCTGTTTCCATGATGACTTTCTTCCCTTTCCCCTAAATTAAAAGTCACTTTCCCAAGTGCTTTGCAAATGCTACTGAAGGAGTTGAAAAGTAGCTGAAATCTCCATGCCCAATTCTCAGCATCAATCTGAAAGGCTCTGGTACCCAAGGTCCACCAGTGGGAGGGAATAATTCAGATGATGCAATTAAGATGGACAGGATAGAGGACCAGAAAATCATCTGGAAACCCTCTATGGAATAGGGACCGGCCAAAATAAATAAGTAATCTGACGCAAGGACTGGGTGTGCACTGGAGAAGCAGAGGGCAGGATGAACAGACTCTATAAAAGGAAAAACATCCAAGTGGATGGCTAGGATAACAGACAAAAAAGATTGGGAAAGCAACAAAGGAAGGAAGGGCCCTGCAATTGTCACAGACAAAGCAGAGATGGCATTCGTTGATTCAGGCACCGACAGATATAAGAAAATATGTTTAATGGGCTTTGAGGAGGTCTTAAGTAAACAAGGAAGCATTCAAAGTTTGTCTTGGAATGCCCAGAGTACAGTATATGGCACCTAATTGGTATTTAATTAATGCCTACCTGCTTAATTTTTTTCAATAAATGTTACCAAAAAAAATAAATCAAAGACAGAACACAAGACAATCTAAACTACTTGCCTTGTTAAGATCTTGGAAGTGGATTGACTTGGAGAGAATCTTAGGGATCAGCCAGTCTAATCGCAATTTTACAGAGGAGGAAACTGAGGCACAGAAAAGGGAAGGGATTGGATTTTTTGTAATTCTTCATATTGTTATATATATATATATCTCACAGAATTTCAAATTTGGAAAAGGTATCATTGATCATCTAGTCCAACCCTTAATTAAGGGGAAATATCCTTTTTCAGCAGTGAATTAAATGAATTACTTAGTCTTTTCTTGAGGTTCTGATGAGGAGAAACAAGGGATTGTGATCAGGACTGAATAACATATTAGAAAGTACTATGAGGCAGTAGAAGTATTAATAATTATTGGTTAGGATCTGTGATAGAATCAACAGAGGGGACCCCCTCAATCATGCTTTTGGGAGGAAAGGAGAAGAAAATGACCAGAAGCCCAGAGTGGTTGAGCGACATTACAAAGCTACTAAGTGACAGATGAGCAAAAGAATCCTGGTCTTCTGGACTCTGAGCCCAGGCCTCAAGGCATTAGCCCCAGGCTGCCTCTATTTTAGTTGAATTGCTTGTTTTATTAGGTTATTATGTAGAAGTTATTATGTGGCTTAGTGCATCCAGAACTGGCCTTGGAAGCCGGAAGCCTAAGGTTGGAACTCTGCTTCTTAGTGCCCCGGGGAGGAGAGGGACAGAAAAAGAGACAAAGAGAGAAGGAAGGAGGAAAAGAGATAGAGAGATATATACATATATGAAAGCTCAGCTGAAGAAGGGAAGGGGGGAAAGAAGGAAGAAGCAAACAATAAAAGAAATCATTGATTATAAATGACTGGGAATAATCAAAATAATTAGTAGCAGAAATTATATCTGCAAAAGGATGAACTACACAGGGTTAGATAAGGGAGTTAGGAGCTTATCACAATGACTAAGATTGGGAAATCAGTCAATTGCAATAGAAAAGTAAAACAGATATAAGAACTATTAAAAAAAATTTAATAGCTTTTTATTTTCAAAATGTATGCAAAGGTAGTTTCAACATTCACCCTTACAAAACCTTATGTTTCACATTTTTCTCCCTTCCTCCCTCCCACCCCCTTTTCTAGACAGCAAGCAATCCAATATATGTTAAACGTGCAATTCTATAAGAACTATTTTTGCTTTTAAATGACTTGTCCAGGGTCATATAGCTATTAAGTGTCTCAGGCCAGGTTTCAACTTAAGTCCTCTTGATTCAAAGGCCAGTGCTCTATCCACTGTGCAACCTAGTCTCATTCCCCCCCCCACCTTTTTTTTTTTTTTTTAAAGCAATCATGGTTAAGTGACTTGTCCAGGTTCACACAGCTATTATGTGTCTGAGGCTGGATTTGAAGTCAGGCCCCAATAGAACTTTTGAGTTATGTAATTAAGTGAGTTTTCCAATGTTGTGAGAAGGATAGAGGAAGAATGCCTTTAATAACAATCTGGATGATGATACATCAGGGTGGATTTTAAAGCAGATTTGGGAACTGTGCAGGGTTAAGTGAACAGAATGCTGACCTTGGAGTCAGTATGATCTGAAGGTGAATCCTGTGCCAGACACTCTCTACCTGTGTAACCCTCACTCTCTAAACCTCAGTTTCCTCAACTGTAAAAAGGAGATAATTAAAACGCCTACCTCCCAGGCTGTCACGAAGATCAAGAAAGTATTTGTAAAAATATTTAGCATAGACTATAATAACAATATAATGATGATGGCAAAAGTTTAATAAGAAGTTGAATGTTTAAATCATAAAGTGTAAAGTTTTAAAAGTTTAATAACAGCAGCCATGGCTTTTTATGAGGTGCCTTCCTAAAATTATTCTCATTAAATTCTCAATTTCCTATTTTAGAGAGGTGTCACACAGCATGAGGAACAATTGGCTTTACTTCCTATGACTGGGGGCTGAAGCTCCTTCTGGTGGGTTCATGGGCTCAGCCCTTCCACCCCAGTTGAAAGAGTCTTCTTCTTCCTCCTTTAATATTTCTGGAGCAAATTGTGTGGATTTTCCCCAATTCCCACACATCCTCAGTCTTGTAGTTTTGACTTTTCAGAATTAATCTAGTAGAATATAACCTTCCTAAAGGCAGATAATAAATTATATTTTTTATTTTATGATAATCATGGGACTTAACAGATATAGGGAATTTTCGCAAGAGTTATCCTAGTATATAAGGCACTGAAGTTAGGGGCAGCTAGGTGGCACAGTGGAATCAAAAGGACCTGAATTCAAATATGGCCTCAGCCACTTGATGCTTTCCAGCTGTGTGACCTCTATATTGCTTAATCCTGATTGCTTTGCCAAAAGAAATAAATGAATAAAACAAATAAGTAAGCAGATGAACTAATAATTACTATTTATTTTAATATAATAACTATAAATTATTGGTTAATAATTATAATCATAAGGCACTAAAGTTGTTGTAAGGGAGACCAAGGTTCAAATCTTCACTCAGACACTATTATCTAGAAAGTGGATTATCCCTAAGGTAGGTAGAAAAACTGTTTCTCTCAATGCACCAAAAAGCACTGCTTTGCAAGTAATAGGGTTGGGGGGGGGTGTTAAATGACTTGCCCAGGGTCTCACAATCTGTATGTGTCAAAAGGAAGATTTGAGTGGAGGTCGTCTCAGATCCAAAGGCAGCCTTTTATCCATTATACCACACTGTCTTGCATCTAGTAAATACAATTAGCTGGTTACCCCAGACTTTCCTATTTAAGGAGGAGATTTGGATCTGACTTATCTCCTCAGGTCTTTCTTGGCCATCCAGACCTCCTTTTGGTCCCTTTTATATGTGATAGACTATAAACTCCCAGAGGGCAGGACAGTGTCTCCTGCTTGAATTTATATTTCCCTGGATCAGTGCTTAACAAATAATTATTATTTTTTTTATCTTAATCCTTCTTTTATTTTCATTGCCTCTTTAGTTTTTTTTTGTTTTTGTTTTTTTAATTTTATTTTATTTGCATAACATATGTGTGGGTAATTCTTCAACAATAACCCTTACATAGCTTTCCATTACAAATTTTTCCCCCCAACTCCCCACCCCTCCCCTAGATGGCAGGATATCCACTACATGTTAATTATGTTAAAATATTGGCAAATCGAATATATGTATACATATTTCCAAACTTATCATTGTTTAACAAATAATTATTAACTCACTGCTATTTCAAATGTTGATTTTACAGGTAAGGAGACTGAGAAAGAATTGTGACCCAACTTATAACTAGAATTCCAAGCCCCATCATTCCTTGGACCACAATTTCATGAGGATTCTGAAGGGCCATACATGCAGAAGATTTACTTTAGAAACAAAGCCAAATAAAGACTGAAGCTGTGATTTCTTCCATATTAGAAACTCCCAGGTAAGGAAGCTGACCTACTAAGGAAGGTTGGTAAATCACTACCGTGTATCCTCTGAAGGAGTTATCTTGGACACCAAGAGTTTAAATGATGGGCAGCTTGGTAGTACAGTAGATAGGCCTCCAGACTCAGATCAAAAGGATGCTGAGTTCAAATTCAGCCTCAGGTACTTAATATATTTGATCCTGGACAGAGAGGCAGGAAGGGAGGGAATGCAATCAAGCAAGCTTTAGCTGACACACCCAGGGCCACAAAAATCAGTATTTGTTAGAGGTGCAACTTGAACACAGATTTTCCAGGTTCCATCTTTTCAAACTTTTTAGATTCGGGTCCCTTTGCATCCTTAAAAATTATGAAGGACCTAACAGATCTTTAGTTTGTTGATATTTGCCATGTCATATTTACACTGATAAATTTTAAGATGTTAATTTATTTTAATAGAAATAATAAACCAATCATATTAACATGAATAGCATTTTATGACAATTAATTATTTTCTAATAAAAATTAGTAAAGTCAGATTGTTTACCTCCCATCCAAACTCGCTAATATCTAGCAACAGAGAAAATGGCTTCTTCATTCAATCTACTGGATATTTTTAAAGTACATAAAGAAAATCTGGTCTCACACAGTAGTTGGAAAAGGGAAGTGTATTAAGTAGGCAATAATGTCCTATTATAATCATGAAAAGAGATTTCATCTCACACACCTTTCCCCCACAAAAAGGTCTTGAGGAGCACCAGGAGTCCATGGAACACAATTTTGAGTATCATTCAACAACTAAAAGTTAATATACAGGGAAACAAAACCACAAATACAGGTCATAATGCCACTAAGAGAAACCAAATACTTCTTGTCTAGAACTTGGTTCCCCTGGGGAATATACGTTTTCCTTTTCAGGACAATCCCTTTCTCTAAACCCAGCCTGAAACCCTACAAGCCCGGAGCCTGTCAGATCTCCTTGATATACTCCATGTGCTTCTCCTTGGCCCCAGGGGACAAATGAGCAAAGCCTATATTACTGTGTGTAGGATTACGTCAGAGCCCCGTTACACACCTGGGATGAGGATGCCATGAGGTCTGGACTAAGGCAGGGCATGAGGTCAAGATCTGCTTTCCCTAAAAAGCTTGGAGCATTGGCTAGGGAAGGTAGGGGAGAGAGCTAGCTAGATCTGGACTACCGGAAAGCACCAAGGGATCATCTGTCCTTGAAGGGGTCAAACCTGGAGAAAAAAAATCAGCTCATAGGCAGAAAGAGAAACAGGTCTCCTGAAAAAGTCCCCTGATGCAGAGCTACTCCAGAGAGTCCTGAAGAAAGCCAGGAAAATGCATTCTGGGGTTCTGGATTCACCTGGCTTGCCCCAATATAGAATTCTACACCCAGAAACCTGAAAAATTCTTAGAGATTCTCCCTGTTACAAAAGGGGAAACTGAGGTTCATGGGGTAATATGATCATAGATTTAGAAAGCACCTTGGAAGTCAATGAGTCTTTCCCCACCCCAATTGTGTATATGAAGAGGCACAGAGGGTAAATGGTGAGAAGGGCCACATCTAAGGCAGGATCTGAACCTCGGTCCCCTTGATTACTTGTCCAGTAATTCATTTACTTGGGCCGTTAATGGTACCATAAGAACTAGACAGGAGGCCGGAAGTCCCTTGGTGATGGGTTCAGGTTTGCTACTGCTCCTAGGCCAGCCGGCCAATCTGAGTCTGTCCCGTGGCCAAGTTTCCCTTTTTTGGCCATTCTCAAGAAATACGTATTAAATGCCCCCATCCTCCTGGAGGAGCCGGCCGCCAATGAGCAGTGATAATGCCGAGCAAGGAAAACGTATGGGGGTGGGGAGGAGGGATGAAACAAACTCCCTTCGAAGGCCACTGAAGGTTGGCCATGTTGTTTTCCTTACAGCGGACCAAGGCCTGAAAGGAAATGAAAGGCCGGCTCCCAGACGGACAGACAAACAGACACACACACACAACCTGGACAGCCATTTCCTTAACTCTATTTTTCCACCCAAGAGGCACCAGTGGTTAGCAGTATGGTGGCAACAAGTGGGTCAGGGGTCAGCCAGTCCCGCCAGCTCTGGTTTCCATGGAGACAAGGTCCATTCATCCAGCACACAGAGGGCCCTTCACATCCACTTAGGCACAATTGAGCTATTACCGAGAGCCTAGGAGAGCTGTTTCTGGAGCCCAGTGAATTCACTAGACAGGGCAGAGTTTAATGGAGCTGATTAAGATGGTCGTTGGGGGAATTATCCCGGAGCTGAATTAGGGAATGCCCCCTGCCCAGAAGCCGGTTAAATCCCCCAACGTCATCCCTCCCCCTACACGGTCCCTTTTCTTGGAGAGATGCTCTGGGACCTGGGATCCTAAACTCTCCCTCTGAACAAAAACAAAGTCCTCACACAAGCAGCACACTCCTTTGCCTTTTCCTCAGCCCCCCTCCCCATTTCAGAGGACTGACCCCAGGCCGGAGATCCCTGACCTCTGACACCGACAACTCGATGATTTAGGGACATAAGCCCAAAGAGCTCCAGATAGAAAATAAAATATCACGAGGGAGAAATTAGGTCTCAGAATTCATTCCAAGACAGAAAGAGCCAGGCTCAGTCATCAAGTGAGAAATCCCTCAGCCAGAATTCAGAACTTTTCAGGAATTTTTTCGGAAGGCAGGTTTAATGCTATAAAGAACAAAAAAAAAAAAAA
>JAJPUD010011785.1:6845-52745 GCA_023553655.1 Myrmecobius fasciatus
GAGAGAGAGAGAGAGAGAGAGAGAGAGAGAGAGAGAGAGACAGGTTAGTAAAAATTCCATCGAGATCTTGGAAGAATTTATAATCCAGACTACAGGATCTTGATGAGCTTTAGAACCATGAATTTGTGAAGGAGGAAAAATTTTAAAAGACAGACAGTGCAAGATGGGACAGCGCCAGGGAACTAAAATCCTCCAGGCCAATGTGATTTTAGTCCATAGACTGATACCTGAGGGAAGACATAGATAAGGCTTATCAGAGCCAGTGGTGGGGTGAAGGAAATTAAAGGGGTAAGGAGGGTGGGAATCTAAAACAAGCCATAACATCAAGGGAGACTATTGAATTCTGAATTTCTACTTTGGAACTGTTATCAAAAAAGGATAACCTCAAAAAAGGAGGTATCATAGAACCTAGATTTTCAGAGCTGGAAGGGGCCTCTGAACTCTCAATGACATTTTTGAGAACATGTTTTTTTTTTTTTTTATGTTCTCAAGTTATCAAGACATGCTGAGAGACAGATTAATTGAAACCCTAGTAACAAAGGACATTATGGCTTGAAATGCTCTGTTTATTTCCATATAATTTATATCAGGAGAGTGATGATTGTCTGAATTAAAATTCACTTCCTGAACAACATACCAAATGTATAAATGTATAATCAAGTACTTTATATGGCTCCAAGAAATTAAAAAATAGTCCCACAAGAGAACTGATTACTTTTAATGTACTGATCAGATTAGATAATATTAATATTCCTGTTACTCAGAATGGATCAAGAGTATTTACTTGCTATCATAATTTTAAGTACAAGATAGTTTTTCAAAGAGAAACAATATATGTTGTCACTTTACAACTAAGACCATGGATGATGCAATAAGAGAAAAATGCACCTTTAAATGCATAGAGCATCATTGGAGGGATTACTTTGGAACATTCAGTGACAGAACTATGAGGGTCACAGACAATCTGGACTGGAAGGTACCATTCATGGGAGGAGAATTTATAGTACAGACTATTAGAGCTGATATTTCAGAAAGGCATATATGAAAAACAATCAGACCCACAAAATAATGGTTATCAATGTCGTTCTCTGAAAATTGTTAATTATGGAATACTGCTATTGGCATTGGCTAGGGAACATTTATTGCCTACAATAAATTCTGAAGTACAGGTCCTTTAAAAAGGAGCCTATCAAATGCTGAACATAGAAGGTATCTGGAATTTTAGAGTTAAGAGGGTCAATAGGATTTAGCCAGAATGGGCCTGAAAAATCTTAATTTCACCCTTGAAAAGATGTGTATTGTTTTTTATTCTCAGAAGGTTAAGGATAGGGAGAGATTAATTGAAGCTTCATTAAGATACTGGAAGAAATTTAGAATCTAAATTGTAGAATCTGTATGACCTGTAGAATCTGGAATATGAGAGTTAGAAGGGAATATTCCAGAAAGAAAGTGGGAAAAGAACAGAGCCATGGGAAAAAAATTAGTTTGAGCCAGTGGGGACCTTAATATGTAGACTCTGAGAACTGAGAGAATGTGAGAGGTAGGAGAACACCTAGAAGGAAGATATCTGTCTTAGCAAGAAAACCTATAGAATGTTGAGAGTCTTGCTTGGAACTCTTCTGAAAGAACAGAAAGGTGTCATAGAACCTAGATTTTCAGAGATAGGAGGAGACTTAGAATGCTCAATAGCATCATTTAAAATATAGGTTATTTTATGTTCGCAGATCAACAAGGCATGGAGAGAAACAAGATAATTGAAACCCTAGTAAGAAATGACATTTGTGACTTGCAATGTACCCTTATTTCCGCATAATTTATATCAGGAAAGTGTTGATTAACTGAATAAAAACTTTAGTTCTGAACAACATAGCCAAAGGTTTAAGTTTATAATCGAGTACCTTATATGGCTCTAAGAAATAAAAACAAGCAATTCATTGTAGTACACTGATTAGGTTAGACCAAAATAAAAATGACCATCTGTTTGATTCCTTTGAGTTTCTTGATTACTTAAGACTGCTAATGGTTATAACTAGGGAATATTTATTGCTTACAATAACTTGAAGAATAGTGTATTTAAAAGGGAACATCTAGAATGCTGAATGTCTGATCTCTGAGGGGAATGAAATTAGTTAAAAAAGGGGCAATAGAACTTATATTTTTAGAAACAGTATGTATGGGCCATAGAATTCTGAATATCATCCTTGATATCATAGATTTTTAAAAATAATTATTCTCAGTTGGACAATGAATAGAGCAGATTATTAGATATTCAAGTTATATCTTAGAAGAAATTTAGAACCCATACTGTGGAATCTAGATGAGATCTAGAACCTGGAATATGAGAAGGAAGAAGGATTTTTGAAGACAGAAAATGGGAGGTGTACAGGGCCAAGAAATTAAAATAATTTGGGTTAATGGGATCTTAGTACATTGGAATGTTGAATTTGGGGTTTGGAACTAGGTGGTGCCATAGAACCTAGATTTTCAGAACTGGAAGGGGCCTTAGAATGATCAGTGGCATCTTTGAGAACATGACTTTATGTCCTCAAGTTGACAAGATATGGACAAGATAATTAGAACCTTAAAAAAAATTATATTTGTGGCTTGAAATACTATCCTTAGTTCTGTAGAATATATCTCGGGAATGTAGTGATTGTCTGAATTGAAACTCAGATATCAAACCCCACAGCTAAATGTGTAAGTTTATCATCAAAGACTTTATATATTTCTAAATAGTAAAAACAGTTTTCTGACAAGATAAATGATTCTTTGTAGTGCCCTAATCAGATTGGATTTCTGATAATATATCTAATGCTTTTCCAGTTATAATGATATTTCTGGACATGGATCAAATATGGACTCAATTTCATAAGATATTATGTAAAGGAATTTCAAAAAGAGACCATTTGTGCTGCAATATTATGACTAAGACCTATGATCAATACAATAAGAGAAAAATCAATAAATAGAATATCATAAAAGGGTCTGCTCTTAGAATATAATGCCAGAGGGTTCCTCTGAAGATCCTTAAAACATAAAAAAGTCTAGACTGAAAAGTGCCATTTATGAAGAATTTTCCAGGAAGAAGAGAGCTTAAGACTATAGAATATTCAAGCTGGGAGGGTAGAACTACACAGTATTAAATTAACAAAAAATTAAAATGAAAACCAAATTAAAATGTTCATCAATTTGATTTTTTTACAGATCCCTTGATTACTTAAGTCTGTTATTGGTAACTAGGAACTATTTTGTATAATAACTTTTGAAGAAGAGTGCATTTAAAAAGGAGCACATTGAATATTGAATATCTGGTTTTGTGGGGGTCTCAAATTTGAACGCTAAGGAGATTGATCTGACTTCAATTTTCAAAAGCAATTTGGGCCAAAGAACTCTTCATTTCATTCTTGAGAAAATTACTCTATGTTCTCAAAGTAATAGGGCATTTATGAAACCTTAGTAACAAAGGACATTTGTGACTTGAAATGCTACTTATTCCATATAATTTTATCAGGTTGTTTGAATTAAAACTCAGGTCCCAAACCATAAAGCAAAAAGATATAAGTTTGTCATCAAGTATCTTATATGAAGTCAAATGATCTTTTGACAAGACAAGTGTTTCTTTGTAGTTCCCTAATCCGTGCCCTGATCTTTCTGTTGTCAGGAATGGATAGACAGTATTGACTCACTTCCATAAGTCCTGAATATAAGGCATTTCAAAGAGAAACCATTTGTATTGTCACTTTATGACTAACATCTATGGGCAGTACAATAAGAGAAAAACAAATATAGGTAGACTACCAAAGAAGGGTTCACTCTTGGTAGGTAATTTATCAGAATACAAGGAACTTAAGCACATAGAAAAGCTTGGTTGTGAAATACTATCTGTTAGTGATTTTTCCAGTAAATACAAACTGTATGCTGGGAGAGCAGAACCACATCATATAAAAAACAAAATGAAAAACACAAAAAGATGGCCATCAGTTCCACTCTATGCATATCCTTAATTATTCTACTTCTATATTGTTAATGAGTAGGGAATACTCACTGCCTATAATACATTTTTAAGTATGAATTTTAAGTGGAAGGAGGGGCAATAGAACTTAGGTTTTCAGAGCCAGCATTGTCCTTAGAAATCTTAGTGTCATCATTGAGAAGATCAATTTAAAAAAAAAAATCTCAGTTAACCAAGGAATAGAGACAGATTGAGTCTCCATTAAGATCACAGAAGAAATTTCTAATCTAGACTGCTGGTTCTGAATGACCCATAAAATTTGGGATATGAAAAATAGGAAAGAATTTCACCAAAGAAAAGTAGAAGGGCAGAGCCATAGAATAAAACTACTCTGAGCCAGTGGAATTTTAGTAAACTGACTATAAGACCTGAGAGAAACCATAGAGAAGATAATATTGGAGCTGGGATGCACATAAAACAGGGGAGAACCCATAGAATAGGTTTAGAATGTTTTGAAAGAATAGAGCTAAGAGGTAGATAGAACCTCAGTGACATTCTTGAGAACATGCATGGAGAGAAACAGAATAGTTGAAAATTGCTAAGAAATGATATTTATGACTTAGAACGCTACCTTTATTTCCATATAATTTATATTAGGAAAATGGTGATTGTCTCAATTAAAACTTAGCTCCGGAACCACCAAACCCATTGTAGAAGTTTATTTGTGTCTATAAAATATAAACATTCCCTCCAGACAAATGTTTCCTTGTAGTGTACCTGTCAGGTTAGACTTCTATTGATATTCCTTTCATTGGGAATGAATGGAGAGTATTTACTCAGTACCTTAATAAGGTTTTAAGTACTAGGCATTTCAAAGACACATCTTTTGTGTTATCACTTTGTAACTAACACAATAAAAGAAAAATGTGCAAATCAATGGAACATTTTAGAAAGATGCCTTTGGGACATAGAGCCAGAACTGTGGGAGTGCTCTGCACCTAGGGAGACTGACTTTGAGACCTGCCATCCAAGGCAGATTATTCCTGGTAGACAAAGAAAGCTTAGAGTAGAAACTCTTATATCTGGGAGAGCAGAACTTTACCATTTAAAAGAAAAATCAAAATTGCAAAAAGATGGTCATCAGTTTCATTCCCTGTGGCTACTTAATTGCTCAAGATTCTATTTGGGACTAACTAGGGGATATTTATTGCCTTAAATAACTTTTGAAGACTAGTACATTTAAAAGGAAGTACAGGGAATACTGTCTTATCTCTGGGAGATAAATGAAATTAGTGAAGAGGAGAAATAGAACTTAAATTATCTGAGTCAATATGGGTAATATTTTTTTTTGCTGAGACAGTTGGGGTTAAGTGACTTGTCCAAGGTCACACAACTAGGACATAGTAAGTGTCTGAGGCCAAATTTGAAATCAGGTACTCCTGACTTCAGGGCTGGTGCTCTTTCCACTGAGCTGGCCCAGTAATAGAACTTTCAGTGTCATCTTTGGAAACTTGGAATTTTTGTTTATTTTCAACTGGCAAACTAATAGAGACAGGTTAATTGAAATTCCAATGAATTCTTGGCAGAAATTTACAATCCAGACTGTGGGATCTAGATAAGCTATAGTAACTGGAATATGAGAAGCAGGAGGGACTTTGGAAAACAGAAAGTAGGAGATGGACATTCCAGGGAACCAGAATAATTTGAGATAGTGGGAACTTAGTACATAGACTATGGGATTTGAGAGTATTCAAAGTTAAGAAAGAGAATGTGAGATTGGCAGTGGGGGGAGATGTGGAGCATGTAGAACAAGGGATGACAAAATAGCAGAGCCCACTCCAAGGCTGTATTTCTGATTTAGAACTATTCTGAAAGAATAGAATTAGGAGGTATAATAGAACCTAGATTTTTAAAGCTAGAAGGGAACTCTGAATGCTCAATGGCATCCTTGAGAACATTTGTTTTCAGGTCAGAAAGTTGTACAAAGAGACAAATTGGTTTGGAGCCTTGTAGTTTCCTACAAGGAATGACTTGTATGACTTGAAATGTTACTATTAATTATTTTATTTTATTATCTTTATCATCATTATTATATAATATATACATTATATAATATATATAATATATAAATTATATGAAATATAATAATATATTATCATATTATCTTATTATTATCTTCATTAAAATTAAGGCAGCAGACCATATAGCCAAATATATAAATTATCTTCAAAAGCCTTATATGTCACTAAAAAGTAAAAACAATCTCCCAACAGGACAAGTGATTCCTTGTGCCTTGATCAGGTTAGATTTCTGTTACTTGAAATGAATCAAGAATATTTACCCACTACCATAAGTGCAAGTCTTGTCAAAGAGAGTGCATTTGTGTTGTCATTCTGTAAGACTTATTGACAGTTCAAGAAGAGAAAAATAAACAAAACACTAAATGGATAGAATATCTGGAGGATTAGCCCTTAGAAGAGAATGTGACAGAGCTATGAACAGCTCTTTATCATATGAAAAAGTTTTTTTAGAAGGTACCATTCATGGGAGAATTTTCCAGATACAAGACAGCTTAGAGACTTAGAGTTAGTAGCACTGAACTGCACAATGGAAAAATAGAAAAACAAAACAAAAACAAATGGTCAATTTGTTTCTTTGCAAATCCTTGATTACTTAAGACTGCTATTGGTAATGACTAGGAAGTGTTTGTTGCCCACAATAACTTTTGAAGTACAGTGCCTTTAAAAGGGAGCATCTAGAATCCTGAATGTCTGATCTTGGAGGGGTGTAAGATTAGGGAACTATATAGGGAGCTATATAACTTTGATTTTTCAGAGGCATTGTGGGCCATAGAACTCTCCATTTCATCTTTGAGAAAATTTTATGTTGTCAGGGCACCAGAGCAGAGAGAGAGAGAAGTTATATGGAACCCTAGTTACAAAGGATATTTATAGCTTGAAAAGCTACCATTATTCCCATTCAGTTTATTTCAGCAGAGCAGCAATTTTCTGACTTAAAACCCAGATCCTGGCCCACAGAGCCAATACTATAATTTTATCATCTAGCACTATCTCTCAATAAGACATGCAGTTCCTTAAAGTGCCCCGATCAGATAAAACTGTAATTGATATTCCTGTTATTGAGAATGGACAGAGATGTGATACCAAGGATAGCATGTTCATTGTATTTTAAAGAGTGACCATTTTTGCTGACCTTTGGTATTTCAATAAAAAGAAAAAAAATAAATCAATAAATTGATAGACTGTCATAGGGAGATTCTGCCCTTAGAATGTGTCATAGAATATGAACATGCTTAGCACGAAGAAAACCTTGACTGCCATTCAAGGGAAAGTATTCTAGGGAAAATGTTCATAGCATGAGAACTTAGAGCATCATAGGTAGGAGGCCAAAAGTGCCTGATAGAAAAATAGGAAAAAGGTCATCAATTTGATTCCTTTCAGTTTCCTTGAATTACTAGGGAGTATTTATGGCCTACAATACATTTTGAAGTTGTTGTTCAGTTTCAATTGTATCTGACTCTGTGACCATTTCAGATTTTCTTGGCAAAAGATAATGGAGTGGTTTGCCATTTCATTCTTATACTCATTTTACAGATGGAAAAACTGAGGGAGGAAACAGGGTTAAGTGAAAGGGTGACGCAACTAGTAAGTGTCTGAGTCTGGATTTGAACTCAGGAAGATATCAAAGCAGTAAGAAGAATAGAATGTTGAATTTCCAGTTTGGAATAGAGAAGTCTTATGGAACCTAGATTTTCAATTTCAGATCTTTAGAATTCTCAGTGGCATCCTTGACAACATAGATTATTTTATATTCTTAAATTAACAAGGCATGTAGAAAGATAGAAACCATATTAAAAAAAACTTATAATAGTGGCCATAAGTTTTGTCCTATGCAGATCCTTAATTACTTGGTACTATGATTTGTATTCTCTAGTAATTGTTTATTGCCTACAATAAAATTTGAAGTTCAGTGTCTTTACATAGTATCACATCAGATCTTAGGTGATTTAGTGAGGTCTGAAATTATGATAAGGTAAAAGGGTGATAGAATTGGGATTTTTTTTTCTGAGGCAAATCGGGGTTAAGTGACTTGCCCAGGATCACACAGCTAGAAAGTGTTAAGTGTCTGAGATCAGATTTGAACTCAGGTCTTCCTGACTTCAGGGCTGATGCTCTATCCACTGCGCCATTTAGCTGTCCCTAGAATTGGGATTTTCACAGCCAGTATAGATCTTAGGTATCTAAATATCACTTTTCAAAAGTGACTATTTTTATGTTCTCAGAGGGCCAAAGAAAAGAGACAGATTAAATGAAATCCTTACAAAAGAATGTTTGTGACTTGAAATACTATCTCTCTTTCCATATTATTTATATTGAGGGAGTAGCAATTGAATTAAAACTTAGGTACAAGTTAATAATTCTGTACCTTATTTGTCTCTAAGAAGTAAAAATTAGATTTCTAATGCTTATATAATTATTATTCATAATGGACTCAGATTATTTACTTACTAACATAAGTTTTTAAGTACAAGGTATTTCAAGAGAGTCCATTTGTGCTGTCACTTTACAAGTAAGATCCCAGGACAGTGAAATAAGAGAAAACCAAACCAATAAGTTTACAGAATATCATAGGATAGTCTGTCCTTAGAATATATAGTATCAGAGTTATGATCATAGGTCCTTGGCACAAAGAAAGTCTTGATTGGGAGGTGTCATTCAGGGGAGAATTTTCCAGATAAAATTGATCTTATACTATGTAGTCCAATATATTTATACTATAAAATATATACTCTTAGAACTGGAAGGTCACCACTGCATCATTTTAAAAACTTTTTTTTTCATCAATATAATTCCTTTCAATTCTTTTATGACTTTTTAAATAAGCTATTGGTAATGACTAGGGAATATTTATTGCCTACAATAACTTTTGAAGAACAGTACATTAAAAGGGAGTACATAAGATGCTAAATGTCTGCTCTCTGAGATGTGAAATTAGGGAGGTAAAAGAGGCAACAGAACTTGAGACAGTATGAACTATAGAACTCTCAGTGTCTTCCTTGAGAACATGAGGTTGTTTTGGTTTTGTTTTTAGTTATCCAGAGGAGAATCAGACAGACAGACAGACAGACAGGTTAATAGACATTCCACTGAGATCTTGAAAGAAAGAAATTTAGAATACAGACTGTGGGGTCTGGATAAGCCTGGCATATGAGAGGGAGGAAGTACTTTTGAGAAAAGAAAATGTGAGATATTACCATTATTTCCATATTTATATCAGGAGAGTGGAGATTGTCTGAATCAAACCATACAGTTAAAGCTATATGTTTGTAAGTGAGTACCTTATTTGTTTCTAAGAAATAAATAGCATCTTGAACAGGTTTAGTTCTTTTTTTAAAATTTTATTTTACTCTTCTAAATTACATGTACTTTTTTTTACATTTGTCTTTTAAAAGTTTTGAGTTCCAAATTCTGTCCCTTCTTCCTTTTATCCCCTCCCTTCTCCTTGATATTGAAAGCACTTTGATATAGATTATACATGTGAAGTCATGCAAAACATATTTCCATATTAGCCATGTTCCAAAATTAAACACAGACAAAAAAAAAAAACAAAGAAAAAGAAAGGGAGCAAAAAAAGTATGTTTCCATTACGTTCTTTATCTGGAGGTAGATAACATTTTTCATCATAGATCATTTGAAATTGTCTTAGATCATTGTAAAGCTCAGAATTGCTAAGTCATTCCCAGGTTTATTGTTATTGTGTACAATGTTCTTCTAATTTTTCTCACTTAACTTTGTGTCAGTATTTGCAATTTTTTTCTGAAACCATCCAGTTCATTTTTTTACAGCACAACAGTGTTCCATTACAATCATACCACAACTTGTTCAGCCATTCCTGAAATCATGGGCATCTTCTCAATTTCCAATTCTTTGGCACCACTTTTCCTTTTAATTTGATCTCTTTGGGATGCAGACTTAGTGTTATTGCTGGTTCAAAAGATATGCATAGTTTTATATCCTTTGGGTGTAGCTCTCTAGAATGGTTGGACTCACAGCTCCACCAACATTGCATTAGTGTTCTAATTTTTCCACATTCCTTCCAACATTTGTCATTTTTCTTCTCTGTCCTACCTAGTCAATTTGTTATGTGTAAGGTGGTACCTCAGAGTTGTTTTAATTTGCATTTCTCTATTCAGTAGTGATTTGGAGCACTTTTTTTTTCATATGACCACAGAAAGCTTTGATTTCTTCTTCTAAAAACTGTCTATTCATTTCCTCTGGCCATTTATCAATTGGAGAATAATATGCATTCTTTTAAATTTGACTAATTTCTATCTATGTTTGAGAAATTTATAAGAAAAACTTACTGTGAATTTTCCCCCCTCAGTTTCTGCTTTCCTTCTAATCTTGTCTTCATTGGTTTTGTTTATGTAAAACATTATTAATTTAATACAAATAAAAATTATCCCTTTTTCATCCCATAATTCTATTTCTTGTTTGGTCATGATTTTTTCCTTTATTCATAGATCTGACAGGTAAAGTTTTCCATGTTTAATGTTCTTATAATATCACCCTTTATGTCTAAATTATGTACACATTTTGAGCTTATCTTGGTGTACATTATGTGTAGTATCTGCTAAATTTCTTTCCAGTTTTTCCAGCAATTTTTGTTAATAGTGAGTTCTTGATCCAGAAGTTGGAATTTATCAAATTACTGTGATAATTTACTACTGTGTATTATGTACCTAATCTATTTCTACTCTATTTCTTAGCTAGTATCAGATTGTTTTGATGATTACCACTTTGTAGTACACTTTGAAATCTGGTATGCCATTTTTTATTGATTTTCTTGATATTCTTGACCTTTTGCTCTTCCAGATGAATTTTGTTATGATTTTTTCTAGCTCTATAAAAATTTTTGGTAGTTTTATTGGTGTGGCACTGGATAAGTAAATTAGTTTAGGTAGAATTGTCATTTTTATTGTATTGGCTTGGCCTACTTATGAGAAATTAATATTTTTCCATTTGTGTATGTCTGACTTTTTGTGAAAAGTGTTTTATAATTGTGTTCATATACTTCCTGGGTTTGTCTTGGCAGGTAGATTCCCAAGTATTTTATATTATCTCTAGTTATTTTAAATAATGCAATTTCTCTTTCTATCTCTTTTTGTTGGACTTTGTTGGTTACATACACACACACACACACACACACACACACACATAATTGCTAATGGTTTGTATTAAATTCGACAACTTCACTGAAGCTGTTACTTATTTCAGTGAGTTTTTTAGTTGATTTTCTAGAATTTTCTAAATATTCCATCATCTGCAAAGAGTGATAGTTTTGTTTCCTTATTACTTATTCTAATTCCTTCAATTTCTTTTTCTTCTCTTGTTACTATAACTAGCATTTCTATTTATTTAATATTTTCTACAGTTATATTCAAAATAAAAAAAAATTGTATTTGTTTCTAAAATTTTTGAATTCTAGGTTCTCTCCCTTATCCCCACCCACAATTAAGAAACTACTTTGGGGGCAGCTAGGTGGTGCAGTGGATAGAGCACCAGCCCTGAAGTTAGGAGAACCTGAGTTCAAATCTGGTCTCAGACACTTCCTAGCTGTGTGATCCTGGGCAAGTCACTTAACCCCAATTGCCTCAGGAAAAAAAAGAAACTACTTGTGAAGTTATACAAAGCATTTCCATAAATATCAAGTTGTGAAAAAAAAGTAGATCTCCCACCCTAATAAAATAAAAAACCCTCAAGAAAAAATTAAGTTTAAAAAAAAAAAGAGTGTGAAAGAGAATGCTTCTTTCTGTATTCAGACACAATCAGTTCTTTCTCTGGGAATAGATAGGATTTTTCATCATAAATCCTTCATGAAGAGTAGTTTTGGATGATTGTACTACTGAGGATAGCAAAGCCATTCACAGCTGATCATCCTGGACATTGCTATTACTTTGTATACATTACTATTCATTTTGCTTGAGTTCATGGAGAACTTTCCAGGTTTTTTTTTCTTGAGAGCATCCTGCTCATCATATAACTAGCATTTCTAGGACAATAATAAATAATAATAGTGATGATGGATATCCTTGCTTCATCCATGATCTTATTGGCAAAGTTTCTAGCTTATCTTCATTAGAGATAATAATTACTTATGATTTTAATAGATACTATTCATCATTTTAAGGAAAACTCAACTTATTCCCATGTTTTCTCATGTTTTAATTGGAATGAGTGTTGTGTTTTGTTAAAAGCTTTTTTTTTTGTACCTATTGAAATAATATGATTTTTGTTGGTTTTGTTATTGACATGGTCAATTATGTTGATAGTTTTCTTGATCTTGAACCATTCCTGCATTCCTCGTATAAATTCCACCTGATCATAATGTACATATCAGCTTTACGATATATTGTTATGATCTCTTTGCAATTAATTTTTCGCATCAGTATTTACAGAAATTGTCTATCGTTTTTCTCTGTTTTTGCCTTTCTTAGTTTAGGTATCAGCCCATATCTGTCATAAAAACAATTTGGCAGGACTCCTTTGGCTGTTTTTCCAAATTATTTATATAGTATTGGAAATAACTATACTTTAAATGTTTGGTAGAATTCACTTGTGAATTCATCTCGTCCTGGTGATTTTTCTAAGGGAGATCTTTGATGGCTTGTTCAATTTCTTTTTCTAAAACAAAGTTATTTAAGTATTTTATTTTCTCTTCTCTTACTTTGAGCAATTTATATTTTTGTAAATATTCATACATTTCATTTGGACTATTTAGGTTTATTGGCATGTAATGAGCAAAATAGCTCCTAATAATTTCCTTAATTTCCTTTTCATTGGTAATGAATACATCCTTTTCATTTTTGATACTGGTAATTTTGTTTTTTTCTTTCTTATTTTTAACCAAATTAATGTTTTATCTATTTTATAGATGGTTTTTCATAAAACCAACTCTTATTAATTTAACGGTTTTTTAAATTCAATTTTCTTAATCTTTCCTTTGATTTTTCAAGACTTCCAATTTGATGTTTAATTAAAAATTTTTAAGTTGTTCTTTTTTCTAGTTTTTTTGTTAATTGTATGCTCAGTCAGATTGGGTTCCTAATGATATGCCTGTTTTTTGGAGTGGATCCAGATTATTTAGTCACTATCATAATTTTATAGTTATATAAAGCATTTCAAAGAGTGGCCTTTTGTTGTGCCACTTTAAGACTAAGTGCAATGGGTAGCGCAACAAGAGAAAAATTAACAAATAAATAAATGGTTAGAATATCATTGTCAGGTGTTCCTTAGAAAATAATGTGTCATAACCAAGGGTCCTTAAGCTTGGTTGGAAGGTTCCATTCATGGGAGAATATAAAATATTAGAACTGAAAGGATATAACTGCATGATATTAAAAATAACAAAATAGAAAAAGGTCCTCAATTTGAATCTTGCAGATCCTTAATTACTTCATTTGATAATCATTAAGGAGTATGTATGCTGAATATCTGATCTCAAAAGGGTCTGAGATTGGAGATGTAGGCGGGGTCATATATCTTAGGTTTTCACAGGCAATATGGGCTGTCAAGCCCTCCATATCATCCTTGAGAAGATGGGCCAAAGGTATACATTTCTCATGATGGCCTTGTATTCTCAGGGCACTAGGGCATGAAGAAAGACTGGTTAAATAAAACTCGAGTAACAAAAGATATTTATGACTTGAAATGTTACTTCTCTTGCCACATAGTTTATATCAAGAGATAGGTTATTGTTTGAACTAAAACTCAGGTCGTGAACCATATGACAAAAGGTATATGTTGATCATTGTTTTATACAGCTGCAAGTAACAGTCCACCAAGAGAACACATGATTTTTTTTTTTGGTGCCATGATTAATTAAGGCTGTTATTGATATTCTTGTAATTGGGAATGGATGGAGAATATTGATTCACTACCATAAAATATTAGGTATAAAGCATTTCAAAGAGAGACCATTTGTACTGTCCCTTTAAAACTAAGACCTATGGACAGTGCAATAAAAAGAATAAATCACTAAATGAATATAATATCACAGAATTAGAATATTTTGAATCAGATATAGGGGAATCCCTTAGCACATAGAAAATCTTGACTGGGAGGTGCCATTCAAGGGAGGGTATTCTAGTTATAATTGAATTTAGAGTATAATTGAATTTAGAGTATAGACTGTTAAAGCTAGGAAGAAAGAAATGCAAAATATTAAAAAAGAAAACAAAAAACTGGTCATTAAATTGATTTCTTGCTGACCCTTGACTACTTAATACTAGCATTGACTATGAACATTTATTGCCTATAATAACTTTTGAAGAACAATACATTTAAAAGGAAGCATATAGAATGTTGAATGTCTGATCTCAGAGGGAAATGATAGAATATCATAGAAGGGTCTGTTCTTAATAGGGATGCTGCTGCTTAGATTTTTAGAAGCATGGAATATAGAACGCTCCTTTCCATCCTTGAGAAATGAATTATTTTATAGTTTCAGGGCCCCAGGTCATGGAGACACATAGGTTAAATAAAGTCTTGTAACAATGGATATTTTTGGCCTGAAATGGTACTATTATTTTCATATAATTTACAAAAGGCGAGTGGTGATTATCTGAATTAAAATTCAGGTCATAGACCACTGAGTGAAAAGTATAAGTTTAATATCTAGGGTCTTATATGACTGCAAGAAATTAAAAGAAAAAACCAGAAAACTCCTGACAGGACAAATGATTCATTATAGTGCCTTGAATAGGGAAGACTGCTATGGCTATTCCTGTTGTTAGGAATGGATGGAGAGTATTTATTGGCCACAATAGCTTTTGAAGAACAGTGAATTTAAAAACGAGTTAATACATTGCTAAATACCTGATGTTAGAAAGGTCTGAAATTACAGAGGTAAGAGGGATAATAGAACTTAATTTTTCAGAGCTGTAGAAATCCCAGTGTCATCCTTGGGAAGATAGATTTTATTATGTTCTCAGGTGGTCAGGAAGAGAGAGACAGCTAGATGGCTTAGTGGATAGAGCAGTGGTCCTGGAGTCAGGAGGACCTGAATTCAAATTTGGCTTCAAACACTTAACACTTCCTAGCTGTGTGATCCTGGGCAAGTCACTTAACCCCAATTGCATTCTCAAAAAAAAACAAAAAGAAAAGAAAAAAAAGGAAAAAGAGAGAAATTAATTGAAACTCCAGAGAGAACTTGGAAGAAATTTAGAATTTAGTCTGCAGGATCTAGATGAACCCTAGAGCCTGGAATTAGAGAAGTTTGAAGGAATTTCAACAAAAGAAAGAGAGGATGGAGCCATAGAAGAAAACTGGCTGAACCAATGAGAACTTAGTACATAAACTATTGGAACTGAGAGTAGCCTTATGTGTCTCCAATGCCCCAACAAAACAAATGATTCCTTATAGTTCCCTGATCATGTGGTATTTTATTCATATTCCTTTTATTCAAAATATATACAGAATATTTACTAACTATCATAAGGTTTAAATACGAGACATTTTATAGAGATATCACTTGTCCTATCACTTTATAACTAAGATGCATGGACAGTGCAGTAAGAAAAAAAATAAATTAATAAATGACTAGAATATCATAGGCATCCACTTTTAGAACATATGATCTCAGACCTATGAGGTTTCTTAGCATATAGAAAATCTTTTCAGGGAGATGTCACATTTAAGGGAAAACAATCCAAGTAGAAGAGAACTTAGAATACAGATTTCGAGAGAGGAGAGAACTGTACCTTATACAAAAAGAAAAGAACACAAGAAGATGTTCATTAATTTTATTCCATCCAGATCCTTCATTACTCAGTGCCACTATTGGTATTGATTACAAAATAATGATTGCCTACAATAAGTTATGAAAAATAATCCTTTAAAGGGGAGCACACAGAATGCTAAATATCTGGTGTAAGAGTGCTCTCAAAATTGATGTTAAGTGAAGTGAGTAAACCAAGAGAACGTTATACATAGCAACAAGATTATGTAATGATCAACTGTAATGAATTTGGCTCTTTTCAACAATGAGGTAATTCAAGTCAGTTCCAATAGACTTGTGATGGAGAGAGCCATCTGCATCCAGAAAGAGGAATAGGGGGACTGAAGGTGAATAACAACATAGTTTTTTCACCTTTTTTGTTGTTGTTTGCTTGTTTTTTTTTCTTTCATTTTTTTCCCTTTTTGATCTTGTTTTTCTTGTGTAGAATGATAAATGTGGAAATATGTTTAGAAGAATTGCACATGTTTAACTTATATTGTGTTACTTGTTATCTAAAGGAGGAGATAGGTGAAAGGGAGGGAGAAAAATTTGAAACTCAACATTTTACAAGGATGAATGTTGAAAACTATTTTTCCATGTATTTTGAAAATAAAAGCTATTTAAAAAGTGCTCTCAAATCAGAAGGTTAGGAAGGTGATAGAACTTAGGTTTTCATTGAGAAGATAGGGGTTTTTTTGTTAATTGGTGGCCAAGAAATAGCAAAAGTCAGATTACTTGAGATCCTTAAAGTAATTTGAAATCTAGGCTGTATGATCTGAATGAGCTTTAGAACCTGGAATATAAGAGGTAGGAAAGAGTTTTAAAAGACAGCAAGTGGAAGAAAGACATACCTACTAAAAACAATCATGAGCTAGTGGGATCTTACTATATAGTCAGTGGGACCTGAGAGTAACCATAAGAAATAGAATGTGATATCTGGGTGGCCATCCAGGACAAGCGTAGGAAAGTCTATTGAATGTTAAATTTCTATTTTGGAAGTGTTCTGAAAGAATAGAGATAGGAGTTGTTATAGAATCTAGATTTCTGACTGGAAGGGGTAGAAATCGCAATGACATTCTTGAGAACATTATGTTCTTTATGTTCTCAGGCCATCAAAGCATGAAAAGAGATAGGCTAATTGAAACACTATTAAGAAAGGATAGTTGTGGCTCAAAATGCTACCTTTATAACCAGATAATTTATATCAGTAGCAAGAAGATTGTTTTACTTATGTTTATAACCAAGTGCCATATATGGCTGGAACAAGTAAAAATGGTCGCCCTCAAAAAAAAAAATTCCTTTTAGTGCCCTGATCAGTTCAGACAAGATAGATATTACTCTTATTTGGAGTAAATGGAGAAGGTTTATTCCATACTATAATATTTTAAGTACAAATCATGTCAAAGAAAAACCATTTGTGTTGTCACTTTACAACTAAGACTTACGGGCAGTGCAAAACATGAAAAATAAAGCACTAAATGGATAGAATATCATAGAAAAATGTGCTCTTAGAAGAGAATGTATCAGAGCTATGAGGGTCTTTAGCATATACAAAGTCTTGAGAGGCACAATTCATGAGAGAATTTTCCTGGGATTAGAGAGCTTAGAGTACAGAATATTAAAGCCTAGGGGAGGAGGGAGAGAACCACACATTATTAAAAAAGAAAAACAAGGAAAAGGTCATCAATTTGATTCTTTGCAAATGCTCATTTATTGAAGATTGATATTAGTAATGACTAAGAATATTTATTGCTTACAATAACTTTTAAAAAGAGCAATATATTTAACAGGGAGCTTATATAGAATGCTCAATATCTTATCTTATACAGGTCTGAAATTGGAGATGTAAAAGGAGTGATTGATCTTTGATTTTCAGTAGCATTGTGGGCCATAGAATTCTTCGTGTTATCTTTGAGAAGATGGGCTAGTTTATGTTTTCAGGGTACCAGAGCAGGGAGAAAGAGAAGTTAAATGGAATCCTAGTAACAAAGGGTAATTGTAATTTGAAGTGCTACCTTTTTTCTCATATAGTTTATATCAGCAAAATAGCAATTGTCTAAGGTCTCAGACAAAAGAGGCAAAGTATACATTTCTCACTTATATGGGTTCAAGTAATAAAAACAATCTCCCAACAAGACATGGAATTTTCTTACAGTGCCCTAATCAGTTAAGACTATTATTGATATTTCCATTATTGGGAATAGAGGGAAGAGAATTGACTCACTACCATAAGGTATTAAACAGTACAAGGCTGTGATTTTACTACTAGGACCTATAGGCAATGAGTTAAGAGAAAAATAAACTAATAAATAAGAGTCACTGCTTAGAAAATAATGTGTCAGAACTCTAAGGGTCCTTATGTAACACACAATCTTAACTAGGAGGTATTTACAGAGTAGAGCTGGGAGACAAGAACTTCATCATATAAATATAGGGGGAAATATGATCCTCATTTTGATTCCTTAAAGTTCTTCAAACTGCTATTGCTGTTGACTAGAGAATATGTATTGCCCATAATTATTTTTGAAGAACATTGCATTTAAAAGGCAGCACATAGAATGCTGTCCGATATAAGAGGGGTCTTAAATTAGAGAGGTAAGAGGGGCAATAGTTCTTAGATTTTGACAGTCCCCACAGACCAAGGAAATCTCAATATCATCCTGGTGAAGATGTTTGTTTCTGTTTGTTTTTAATGCTTTTAGTGGGGCAAGGAATAGAGAGACAGTCTAATTGAAACTCCATTAAATCATGAAAGAAATTTAGAATCTAGCCTTCAGTATCTAGATGACCTGTAGAACTTGGAATAAAAGAGGTAGGAGGGAATTGCTCAGAAAGGACAAATGGATCTATGTATGTAGATTAGAGGATCTTAGAATAACAATAGAGAAGAGAATATGAAAGCTGAAAGGGCAGCTAGAACAAGTGATATCAGCAGGAGAACCAATACAGTGTTGAATTTCTGGCTTGGAATTGTTGTGAAAAGACAGAACTAAGGGGTAATAGAATCTAGATTTTCTAAGTTCAAAGGGACCTTAGAACACACAATGGCATCTTCAAAAAATGAATTATTTTCTCTTCTCAAAGCAATGAGACTTGGAGAGAGATAGGTTAATTAAAACTCTAGTAAGAAATTTATTTTATGTATTTACATTTGTGTCTTGAAATGCTGCCATCATTTCCATGTTATATATCAGGAGAGTGGTGATTGTCTGAATTGTAATTCAGGTATCAGACAACACATCTAACATATAAATTTATCATCAACAGCTTTTTTATGTTTTTAAGAAGTGAAAACAATGCCTTGGGGTGACAGTATATTTCTTGTCCTAAACCTGTCCAATCCTAATCAGATTGGATTTTTATTGATAGTCCTGTTATTTGGAATGGATTGAGAATATTGATTCACTAACCTAAAGTTTTAAGTACAAAGTATTTCAAAGTGAGGACAGAAAGCCAGCATGTAAATAGAGGCAAAAATATGGCCATCAATTTGATTCCTTTCATTTCCTTGATTAGTTAAGACTGTTGTTAGCATTGCCTTGGGAGTATTTATTTAAAAATTTTGAAAAAGATTGTATTCTAAGTGTGTTCTAGGAGTTCTTTCTTCTATGCTTCTCTCAGGTCCCATAGTCTAGGGACTAAGATCTCACTGGTTTAGACTATTTTATTCTATGGCTCTGTTCTCCCAATTTCATTTTAAAAAATTCCCTCCGATTTCTCATATTCCATGTTCTAGGATTCATCACAATCAGTTTATATTCTAAATTTCTTCCATGTTCCTATTAGAGTTTGAATTAACTATTTTTTCTCTCCTCTTTGGTCCATTGGGAACATAAAAATATTCATTTTCTCAAGGTTGACATTAAGATTTCTAAGGCCCATGCTGTGTCCATTGTTCTGAAAGAACAGACCTAAAAGGTGAACCCTTGATTTTCAGAGCTGGAATGGGCCTTAGCATACTCAATAGCATCTTTGAGAACCTGGGTTTCTCTGTGTTCTCAGAGCACCAAGGTATGGTTAATTGAAACCTTAAAAAAGAAAAAAAAATATTTGTAACTTGAATTGGTTTCTTTATTTCTACATAATTTTAATCAGGAGAATACTGCCTGCCTGCATTAAAACTCAAGTTGCAGAACAGAAAACTACAGGTATAAGTTTACAATCTAGTTTATTATATGGCTCCAAGAATTAAAAGAGATCTCCTGACAAGACTGGCCATCCCTTCTACTGCCCTGATCACATAATATTGCTATTCATATTCCTGTCATTGGGAATGGATGGAGAATATTTACTCACTACCATAAAGATTAACAAAGAGAGACTATTTGTGCTGTTATTTTATGACTAAGTTCCATGGGCAGGGCAATAAGTGTTAAATGAACAAACCTATAAATGGATAAAATATTATGGGAAATTTTGCCCTTGGCTGAGAGATCTTTTGCACATAGAAAGGCTTGACTGGGAGGTGCCATTTAAGGGAGAATTTTTCAGGTCGAAGAGAGATTAAAGTATACTCTATTACAGCTTGAAGGGAAGAACTATACCATATTTAAAAAAAAAGAAAAACAAAAAATAATGGTTATCAGTTTGATTCCTTACAGATCTTTGATTACTTAAAAATGCTATTGACATTCACTAGGGAACATTAATTATTCCAATAACTTTGAAGTACAGGACATTGAAAAGAAAATATGTGGAATAGTGATTGACCTCAGAGCAGTCTGAAATTAGAGAGGAAAGAGGGGTGATAAGACATCTTAGGAATTAGTACAGACAGTATAAATCTCATTGTCATCCTTGAGAAGATGAAAAATTTTATGCTCCCAGTTGGCCAAGGAATAGAGAAAGTATAGTTAATTTATAGTTAACTTAAACTCCAGTAAGAGCATGGAAGAAATTTAGAATCCTGACTGTATGATTGCAGTGAGCTTTAGAACCTAGAATTTTCAAAGCAGAAGGGACCTCAGAACTCTTATTTTCATCTTTGATAATAACTTTTTTAAGTTGTCAGGGCACCAAGACATGTGGTGAGACAAGTTAATTGAAAGTACTGAAAGACATTTGTGGCTTAAATTAGTATATTTAGTTCCCTTTAATTTATATTATGAGAGTGGTGATTGTTTGAATTAAAACTCAGGTCTTAGACCACAGAGCCAAATATATAAGTTTATAATTGAGTACCTTATATAACTCCCAGAAATAAGCACCTTTCTTGATAAGACATGTGATTTCAAGTAGTTCTAAGATCAGATAAGACTTCTTTTGATATTCCTGTTATTGGGAAAGGTTGGAGAATGTTTACTCATTACTCTGAGGTTTTAATTACAAGGCATTTCAGAGATTTGTGCTGTTACTTTATGATTAAGGCCCATGGACAGTGCAGTAAGAGATTTTTTTTTTAAAAGATAAATGGATAGAATATCATGGGAATATTTGCTCTTAGAATGTATAATGTCTAAGATAAGGAACCTTAGCACAAAGAA
The DNA here is from genome assembly GCA_023553655.1 of Myrmecobius fasciatus. Classification (NCBI taxonomy): domain Eukaryota; kingdom Metazoa; phylum Chordata; class Mammalia; order Dasyuromorphia; family Myrmecobiidae; genus Myrmecobius; species Myrmecobius fasciatus. Next base: position 28,080 of record JAJPUD010011785.1, read on the forward strand.
AGGATTATTTGGGAGGTGATATTCAAGGGATTATTTTCCAGGGAAAAGAGAACTTAAAATAGAGACTTTTAGAGGTGGCAAGGCACAATAAAAAAACACAAATATAAAAAAATGGTCATCAATTTGATTCCATGAATATCCTTATTTACTCACTACTGCTGTTGGCAACAACTGGAGAGTATTTATTGCCCACAGTAACTTTTGAGGTGCAGTACTTGTTAAAACGGAACATGTTGACTGCTGAATGTCTGATATAGGAGCTATCTGAAATTACAGAGGTAAGGACAATAGAACTTAGATTTTCAGAGCCAACATGAGCCATAGTCATTCTTGATAAGATGAATTTTTAATATACCCAAGGAGCCAAGAAGAAGAGATAGGTTAAACATAATGTAAGTTAGAGCTGGACAAAATTCAAAGGGCCGACTTTTGGATCTGAATTAATCCTAGTCATGGAATGTCAACCATTTGTAGAGGCTTTGGAAAAAGAAAAGTTGAAAGGACAGAATCAAGGGATAAAAAATAGTTGGAGCCAGTGGGCATAAGTATAAAAAACATAAGTCATGAGAATAGCCAGAGGAGAAAATGTTCTCACATTGGAATGGTATGAAGAACAAAGGATATCAGGCAAGGGAGCACATAGAATGTGGAATTTCTGGTGTGAGAGGGTTCCACAAGCACAGAGCTATGAGGTACTATAGAACCTATATTTTCTTTTTTTTTTTTTTCTTTTTTTAAAATTTATTTATTTTTTTATTTTATTTTATTTTATTTGCATAACATATATGTGGGTAATTCTTCAACAATAACCCTTACATAGCTTTCCGTTACAAATTTTTCCCCCTGACTCCCCACCCCTCCCCTAGATGGCAGGATATCCACTACATGTTAATTATGTTAAAATATTGGCAAATCGAATATATGTATACATATTTCCAAACTTATCATTGTTGTGCAAGAAAAATCTTATCTACACAGAAGACATATCAGATAAAGGAAACACAATGTAAGCAAACATCAATCAAGGAGTATGAGAATGTTATGTTGTGGTCCACATCTGGCATCCCTCTCTCTGGGTGTATATGGCTTTCTTCAGTGAACAATTGGAGGTGGTTTGAAACATTTCATTGTTGAAGAGAGCCATGTCCATCAGAATTGATCGTCATATAGTACTGTTGTTGCCGTGTATAATGATCTCCTGGTTCTGCTCATTTCACTCAGCATCAGTTCATGTAAGTCTCTCCAGGCCTCTCTGAAATCATCTTGCTGATCATTTCTTACATAACAATAATATTCCATAATATTCATATACCATAATTTATTCAGCCATTCTCCAATTGAAGGGCATCTATTCAATTTCCAGTTTCTAGCCACTACAAAAAGGGCTGCCACAAACATTCTTGCACATGTGGGGCCTTTTCCTTCCTTTATGATTTCTTTTGGATATAAGCCCAATAGAAATGCTGCTGGGTCAAAGGGTATGCACAGTTTGATAACTTTTTGAGCATAGCTCCAAATTGTTCTCCAGAATGGCTGTATCCGTTCACAGCTCCACCAACAATGCATCAGTGTCCCAGCGCTCCCACATCCCCTCCAACATTCATCATTAACTTTTCCTGTCATTTTAGCCAATCTGACAGGTGTGAAGTGGTACCTGAGGGTTGTCTTGATTTGCATTTCTCTGATCAATAGTGATTTGGAGCACCTTTTCATATGACTATAAATAGTTTTAATTTCATCCTCTGAAAATTGTCTAGAACCTATATTTTCTGACCTGGAAGTTGCCTTTAGAATTCTCAGTGGCATCTTTCAGAAGATGGATTTTTTATATTCTCAGGACACCAAGACATATAAAGATAGAATTTCCATATAATTTCTATCACGAGAGTAGTGACTGTCTGAATTAAGTTCCCAATCACACAGCCAAAGGTATAAATTTATAATCCAGTACCATATGTACCTCTAAGAAATAAAACCAATTCCTCAAGGCAAGTGATTTCTTGTAGTGTAATGCTGATCAGATTAGACATCTATTGATATTCCTTAAATTAAAACACTTTAGTGTTTTAAGGACAAGCCTTTATAAAAAGAAAAGGCCATTTCTACTGTCATTTTATTACTAATACTTAAATGGGCTTTAAGAGAAAATAAATAGCATTTAGAAATTAATGTCAGAGATATGACTCCTCAGTACATAGAAAGGCTTGTTTGGAAGATGCTATCCCTTAGAAAATTTTCCAAATATAAGAGAGTTTGGAGTACAGAGTATTAGAGCTGGGAGGACAGAACTGCACACTTAAAAAAAGACCAACAAAAGAAAAATGATCATCAATTTGATTCCTTGCTGATCCTTGATTGTTCAGCACTGCTGTTGATAATGAATAGGAGCTCTTTATTGTCCACAATAACTTTGGAAGTATGATGCATTTAAAATGGACCACCTGGAGTGCTGAATGTCTGATTTTAGAGAGGTGTGAAATTTGAGGGAAGAGGAGGGATAAAACTTAGATTTTCAGAGGCATTGTGGGCCATAGAACATTTTATGTCATCCTTGATATAAATGAGTTATTTTCTACTTGAAGGTCAAGTAAGAAAATTATTTGTGGCTTGAAATGCTACCATTATTTCTATATAATACATAACAGGAGAGTGTGATTGTCTGAATTAAAATTCAGGTTCTAGACCACACAATCAAAAATAGAAGTCTGTCATTAAGAGCCTTATATAATTTTAAAAAGTAAAAACAATCTACCAACACAAAATCACTCTTTGTATTGATCACATCCAGCCCTAATGAGATTGGACTTCTATTCATATTCCTTTTATTTAGAATGCATCGAGTATAGACTCAGTACTAAGTACTTATTCTTTGAAACAAAGAAAGACCATTGTGCTATTGCCTTATAAGGAAGACCCACAGGCAGTGCAATAAGAGAAAAAGAAACAAACTGATGAATGGGCAACTATCATAGGAGGGTCTGCTTTTAGAACATACAGCTTCCAATCACATAGAAAAACTTGATTGGGTTGTCATTCAAGGGAAAATTCTTCAGGTATAAGGTATAAGAGCCTAGAGTAAAAACTGTTAGAGTTGTCAGGGCAGAACTACATGATAAAAAAAATAAGAAAAAAAATCCTCTTCTCTACCTCCCACCCACAGTGGTCATCAATTTGCTTCCTTTCAGTTCTTTGATTACTTAAGACTATTATTAATGTTTCTTGTTTGGAACTGTTCAGAAAGAACAGAGCTAAGTGGTAAGAAAACCTAGATTTTCAGAACTGGAAAGGGCCTTAGAATTTTCAATGGCATTCTTGAAAATATGGATTGTTTCATCTTCTCAAGTGGAAAAGTCATGAAAAGATATAGGTTAACTGAAATCCTTGTTAGAAATTATATTTGTGACTTGAAATGCTACCTTTATTTCCACACAATATATATTGAGAGAGTGATAATTTTCTAAATTAAAGCTCAGGAACTAGACCACATAAATTTATAAATTTATTATCAAGGGCCTTTTATATTTCTAAGAAATAAAAACAATCTACTAATACAACAAGTGATTCATTGTAGTGCCCTTATTAGGTTGGACTTAAATTGATATTCCTATGACTGAAAATGGATCAAAAATATTTAAGCTACACTTCAAATAAGACTATTTTTTATGTCACTTTATGACAGTCCAATGATCAGTGCAGTAAAAGAAAAATAAGCAAATCAATAAATGGATAAAACAACATAGAATGGTTTGCCCTTAGAACATATAGTGTCAGAACTATGAAGTTCCTTAGCATTTAGAAAGGCTGGACGTTTGGAGGTGCCATTCAAGGCAGAATATTTCAGGTAGAACAGAGATTATATACCATTAGAGCTGAGAGGCCAGAACTGCACTATGTAAAAATAGAAAAAAAAATTGGTCATCAATTTGAACCTTGCAGATCCTTGATTGCTTCAGACTGATATTGATAATGACTAGGGAGTAGTTACCACTAATAACCATTGAAGTACATTGCTTTTAAAAGAGTATATGCATTATGTATGCTAACTGCATGATATAGGAGTCTTATAGAGGTAAGAGGGGTTATAAAATGGTGATTTTCAGAGCTAACATGATAGAACCTCTGTTTTCAGAAGCTCTATTTGTTGTTCAGTCATTCTTATTGTGTTTAACAGTTTGTGGCCATATTTGGGGTTTTCTTGGTGGAGATACTAGAGTAGTTTGCCAGTTACTTCCTCAGTTCATTTTACAGATGAAGAAACTTAGGCATACAAGTGACTTGCACAATGTCACACAGTATTTGAGGTCAGATTTGCACCCAGGAAGATGGATCTTATTGCTTCCTTGCCTGTTACACTATTTACTGCAGTGCCACTTAGCTGCCTATATAGATAGAACTAATATTTTCAGAGCTGGAAGGTGCCTTAGAACTTTAAATGGCATCCTTAAGAAGATGGATTTCTTATGTTTTTAGGTAACTAAAGCATGGAGAGAGACAGGTTAATTGAAACTCTATAGGGCAAAGGATATTTATGGCTTGAAATGCTGCCTTTATTACCTGATAATTTCTACAAAAAGGGGGAAGCTAGATGGTGGTGTAGTGAATAGAGCATAGGTCCTGGAGTCAGGAGGTCCTAAGATAAAATCTGGCCTCAGACACTTAACATTTTCTAACTGTGGGAGCCTGGACAAATCTCTTAACCCTAATTGCTAATCAAAAAAGAAAAAAAAATATAAGGAGATTGATAATTTCTTGAATTAAAACTCAGGTCTCCAAACATAAAATAGCCAAATATATAATTACATAACCTACTACCTTATATGCCTCCAAGAAATAAAAACAATTTCCCAAGATAAATAATTCCTAGAAATATAATGATCAGGTTAGACTCATTACCATAAGGTTTCAAGTCTAAGGTGTGCCAAAGTGAAGCCATTTATACTGTTACTTTACTACTATAGGCAATGCAGTAAGAAAAAAAAATCAAATTAATAAATGGATAGAATATGAAAGTATTCTCTTTTTTCCACTGAGAGCTGGAAAAAATTTAGAGCATAAACTATTGAATCTAGACCTCTAGATCCAATTGGATCTCTAAACCTGAACTATCAAAATTAGGAGTGACTTTGAAAGAGAAAAGTTGTGAGATGGACAGAGCCAGTGAATGAAAAATGGTTTGAGCCAGGGGGCAGCAGTATATAGAATATAGATCATGCGACTAGCCAGAAAGGAGAAAAATTGAGAGCCAGAAGGGTACATACAATAAAGAATATCAGTGATATATAAGACTGCTCTCAAGATCCTGTTATTGAGAAGTGATTGATAGTATTTATTCGCTATCATAACTTAATATACGGACAATTCAGTAAAGGAAAAATAACCTATGAAATGGATAGAATTCATAGGAGTGTTTACCTTTAAAAAAAACTATGTCAGAACTAGGATTCCTTATCACATAGATAGTCTGAAATGGGAAGTACCATTCATGGGAGAATATTCCAGGGAAATATTGAATCATGGCTACCCAATCATGATGAGTTCTAGAACCTGGAATGAGAAATAGGAGAGACTTTAGAACATAGAAAACGATAGCTGGATAGAGCCATAGAATAAAAAGTAGTCTGAGCCAGTGGGACCTTACTGCAAAAAATGCAGAACCTGAGAGTTGCCATAGAAAAGAGAACATGAGAGCTAGAAGAGCATTTAGAATAAACAGTGTCAGAGCCAGAGGGCGCATAGACCATGGAATTTCTGGCGTGAATGGCTTCTGTAAGAGCAGAGCTAGAAGGTATGATAGAACCTAGATTATTAGAATTAGTAAGTCTTACACCAAAGCATAGAGAGGGACAGAATATTTAAAACCCTACTACCAAATGAAATGTGAAGCTTGATATGCTATTTTTAAGTCCAGATAATTTATATTAGGAGAGTGGTGAGTGCCATAATTTAAAATCAAGTCCAAGATCATAGAACCAAAGATATAAGTTTATGATCTAGTACTTTACATGGCTCTACAAGTCCCTGACAAGACACCTTATTCTTTGTAGTGCCCTGATCAAATAAGACTACTATCAATTCCCTTTTTGGAGGCATGGATGGAAAATATTTACTATCTACTATAAACTTTTAAGTATTTCAAAAAAGAAACTATTTAATTTTATAACTTAAGACCCATGAACAAAGCAACGAGGGAAAACTAACCCAACAAATGATAAGAATCTCATATGAGAGTTTGCCCTTGGAACACAGATTGTCAGGGGTATGAGAACCTTCAGCAAATAGAAAGGCTTTGTTGAGAGGTGCCATTCAAGGGAGAATTTTCCAAGAAGAGAACTTAGAAAACTCTTATTAGAGCTAGGAAGACAATTCTCAGTGGCATCCTTGAAAACATGGGTTATTTCATACTCTTAGGGTATCAGGAATGGAAAGAAACAGGTTAATTGAAATTTGAATAATGAAGTATATTTGTTATTTCAAATACTGCATATATTATTGTTATTCAGTCTTGTCTAACTGTTTGTAGCCCCATGGACCATAATACACTCATATTATCCATGAGATTTTCTTGGCAAAGATTCTAGTGGCTCACCTTTTCTTTTTCCAGTGGATTAAGGCTAACAGAAGTCAAGTGACTGTCCCTAGGGTCTGAGCTGATAACTGAAGTCAAGTCTTCTCATCTGCAGACCCACAGAGCCACCTTCTTGCCTCTAATTTAGTACATAGAAATTCTTGGTTGGGTGGCACCATTCAAGGGAGAATGTTCCAGGTAGAAAAGAGCTTAAATAACAGAATATTAGACCTAACAGCAAAGAAGAGTAGTACAATATTAAAAAAAAAAAGAAAAACAAAAAAAGTCAACACTTTTATTCAATGCATTTCCTTGATTACTTAATTCTGTTATTGATAATGACTTTGGGTATTTAGTGACAATAACCTTTGAAGAATAGTGCATTTAAAAGGAAGCTCATAGAATGCTAAAATAGCTGATGTAGGAGGGCCCAGGGAACTTAGATACTCAGAACCAGTAGGAGTATGTTATCATCCTTGAGAAGTTGGTGATTTTTTCCTCAGGGTACAATTGCATAGGGAGAAATAGGTTCACTGAAACCTTAGAACTAAAAAGATATTTGTCATTTGGAGCATAAGGTTTGTTTCATTTTAATTTATATCAAGAATATGGAAATTGTCTGAATTAAAACTCATGTATCACAGCAATAAAAGTATAAATTTAAAATAAATACCTCAAATGGCTTACAAATTTTTAAAACAAACCTCCAAACTAAACAAATGACTACTTATGGAGTCTTGATCAGATCAAATTACTATTTATATTACTATTATTGGAAATGGGTAGAGAGGATTGATTGATTGCTGTTAGGTACTAAGTACAATGCATTTATTTTTTTTTTCCTCAGTAGTATTTTATTTTTCCAAATATATGTAAAGGTAGTTTTCAACATTGATTTTTGTAAGATTTTGTGTTTCAAATTTTTCTCCCTCCCTCCCTTACCTCCACCCTCTCCAAGACAGCAAGCAATCTCTGATATTGGTTAAACATGAAATACAATGCATTTCAAAGGGAGACCATTTGTGCTGTTACTTAATTACTTGAATCCATAGACAGTGCAAGAAGAGAAAAATAAACCAATAAGTAAATAGAATATGTCACAGGAAGATTTGTCTTTGGAATATAAGATATCAGAGAATTCAAGTCCTTGGCACATCAAAAGTCTTGCTTGGGAAGTGCCATTCAAAAAAGATATTCCAGGTGGAAGACAGCTTAGAGTATAGAACAGGAGAGCTGGGAGTGTATAAGTGCATAATAGAAAAAGTAAAAATTCTAAAAAATGGTCATCATTTTCATTCATATGCAGATCCTTAATGATTTAAGATTGCTCTCAGTGATGAATAGCCAGCATTTTTGCCTACAATAACTTTTCAAGGACAGTGTATTTTTAAAAGACATTCTTTTTTTGAATCATATTGCTAATATGCATTTGCAGTCTACTTTAACAAGCAAAAGTAAATAAAAAAGATGGGGGGAAAAGCCTAGAATTTTGGAACCAAGTGGGGCATAGAATATTCTAAGGCTGTTAGAGTCCTTAGCATACAAAGTGTCATGGCAGAGAGTGGTGAGAAGATAGCATAAAGAATTTTGGAACAGGAATAGACAATGTCACAAATGGACATTGAAGGCAGAATATCAACCAGAGAAGGTATGTGAAAAAATAGAACATATGAACTTGGATTAAATTTAGAATTCAGACTGCCAGATCCAATTTGTGCCTTAGATCCTGAAATATGAGGGAGGATTGACTTTAGAAGATATAAATGGGAGATAGAGCCAGAGAATAAAGATGATCTGAGCCATTGGGACCTTCTTGCACAGACTATGGCTATTGAATGCAACCAGAGAAGAGAATGAGAAAGCTGGAGGGCACCTAGAACAAAGGATAGCAGAACAAGAAAGTACAAAGGATTTTGATTTTTTTGGGGGGGTTGTTTTTTTTGGTGTGGGAGGATTATATAACAATAGAGCTAAGAGAGAGCCTAGTTTTTCTTTCTTTTTTGTCTGACAAAGTAAGCTCTTATTTTCTTGTGAGTTACCTTGCCATAATGTCTTTTTTTTAATTCTAAAAATTTATTTAGTACTTTATTTTTCCTGTTACATGTAAAAATAATTTTAGGATTAATTTCTAAAACTCTTGAGTTCCAGATTCTTTCCCTTCCTCCCTCCCCACCTGTCCCCTGCATTGAGAATGCAAGCAGTTTCATATAGGTTATATATATGTAGTTATGAAGACATTACCATAATAGTCATGTTATGAAAGAAAACTTAGATTAAAAAAACCCTCAAGGGAAATAAAGTTGTTAAAAAAGTATGCTTCAATCTCAATTCAGACACCATAAAATAGATGGCATTTTTCATCCGTAAATCCTTGGATCATTGTATTGCTGACGGAGTGTTATGTCATTAACAGCTGATCATCTTATAATATTGCTGTTACTGTGTACCCAAGTACATTTCAGTTTGCATGAATTCATGGAAGTCTTTCCAGAGGACCTAGATTTTCAAAATTGGAAACCACCTTAGATCTCTCAATGGTATCCTTGGAAACGTGGGTTTTGTCATGTTCTGAGGGTGCTAAGGCATGGAGAGAGATAGCTTAATTGAAACTTTTGTAAGAAAGGATATTTGTGGCTACATTTATTTCCACATAATTCATATTGTGAGCATGGCAATTGTCTGAATTAAAACTCAGATTCTGGCCCAGATAGCCCAGGGTCTATAGGTTTATATTCAAGTGCCATATGTGACTCCAAGAAATCCCCAACAAGACATGTGATTTCATGTAGTTCTAAGATCAGGTAAGATTCTTTTGATATTGGGGCAGCTAGGTGGTTCAATGGATAGAGCATCAACCCTGAAGTCAAGAGGACCTGAGTTCAAATCTGACCTCAGACACTTATCACTTCCTACCTGTGTGATCCTGGGCAAGTCACTTAACCCCAATTGCCTCAGCAAAAAAAAAATATTCTATTGCTATTTCTGTTATTGAGAATAGCTAGAGATTATTAGTTGACTTATAAAATATTAAAGGGAGATCATTTGTGCTGTTACTTTTTTACCCATGAGCAATGCAATAAGAAAAAAAATACACAAATTGATAACTCTATGGAATATCTTAGGAGAATCAACTTTTAGACCAAAAACTTTCAAGACTCTTAAAAATCCTAAACACATAGAAAGTCTTTCTTAGGGAGTGCCATTTGAAGGGAGAAAATTTGAAGAAGAGAGCTTAGAGGATTTGAATATTTAATTAGAAGGGAAGAACTGCATAGCAAAAAACCATGACATCAAATCAAACAAGTGGGCATCATTTGGATTTGATCTTGTCCCCTGAAGGCTTTAGGACTGCTACTAGCGGAAAAACAGAGAATATTTATTGAGTATAATAAAATGTGAAGGACATTGTATTTAAAAGTGACAGCATTGCTGCTTTTAAATTATCATGTTTCTAGGATATGTTAGCAGTATAATTACATAAAAATAAATAAATAGATAAAAAGAAGATTTTAAAGTAGAGTATGGTCTTAGAACATAGTATATCAGGGGTATTAGAGTCCTTTGAATGTACAATGTCTTGGTTAGAAAGTACCTTTGAAGGGAAAATGTTGTAGGTAGGAGAGAAAATTGTAAATTTTAGAACAAAAAAGGCAGTCTGGCCTTGAATTTCAAAACGGAGTATACATTGAAGACAGAATATGAAACCTGGGACAGCATGTAATACATAGGACATCTGAGTTTGGAGGAAATTTAGAATCTAGAATGCTTGATTTATATCAGACCCTAGACTCTGGTATATCAGAGGTAGGAGGGATTTTAAAAGACAGAATGTGGGAGATTGACAGAACCAAAGAAGAAAAATGCACTTAAGCATATAGACTAGGAAGCCCAAGAGTAGCCACAGAGAAGAGAATGTCAGATCTGGGAGATCTGGAAAAGAGACTATCAGAACTAAGAGATTACGTAGAATGTTGAATGTCAGTTTTAGGAATGGTTTGAAAAGCACACAATGTTCAAGCTGAGAGAGAACTTGGAACAATGATTTTCAGAGTTGACATGGGCCTTAGAATTTACAGGATCACAGTTGAGAAGGACCTCAGTTTTATGTGCTCAATGGACAATAAATATATTCATGGAGAATATTTCCATTTTTACATGTTTTTAAATGTCCACGTTTACATTTTAATCTGATTTGACTACACTTCAAATATTGTGGGCTTCATGCCACATGTTTGACATCTTTGCCTTATATAATACAAAGCAGGACTTTTCTGTTTTCTTAGCACATAGTCTTATCTGAAGGGTGTTTTTGAAGGAAGAATGTTAGAGAATAAGGAGAGTTTAGAATATAGAATATTAAATTTTGCTAAGCAGAACCACGGGGTGAACATTGAAGCCAGACTATGAGACTTTGGAAAGTCTAAGGTACATAGAATGTTTGACCTTGGAGGAAAATTAGAACAAAGAATACATAAGATAGAGGGTTCCTGGAACCTGGAAGATGGGAAGTAAGAAGTGCCTTAGAACACATAAAGTAGCAGATGATGAGTGCCCAAGAACACAGAGTGAGTGTTAGAGCCAATGGGACCTTAGCACAAGGGACATAAGACCTGGGAGTCTTCACAGAATAGAATGTTTGCTCTAGGAGGCTCCTTAAAAGCAAAACTAATGTTAGAAGTGAGGGGAACACCATAGAACATAGATCTTCAGAGTTGGACAGTGCTTTAGAACTCTCAACGTTATTTTGTAATGTAGTCAATGGCCCAAGGTATAGAAAGGGAGAGTCTAATAGAAAACTCAGTAACAAAATATATTTGTGATTTGAAATGGATAATTCATTTCCATATAATTTATATCAGGAAGAGAATAGTGATTCTGGTACATTTGGCCATACACTGAATTAATTTGCCTGTCTATATCTCTTGTTTCTTCAACTGTAAAATGTCAATAACAACAACACTTAAATCATAGGGTTGTTGTGAGAATAACAATAACATATTTAATATACCAGCACAGTGCCTAGTGTGCAGTAGACACCCATATAAATAATTATTCCTTTCCCTTTCCCCTCTCTTTTTAAATAATTGTATTGTTGAGGTATGATCAGTTTAATAAGAAAATTATATACATAAATGAAAAGAAAATTCTAGAATTTTAGGATAGATATAGCCTTTGACCACAAGCTATCAGAGTTATTAGTTTTGGCCTTTAAGTGCTATTGAAAGAAAAATGTAGCTGAAGAAGAGTTTAGAATACAGAGTTACTATAGCCAATTGAGCAGAACTGATAATGAACAGTGAAGAGAACAGAATGTGAGATATGGTACACAGTATTTGAACTGCCAAGAAATTTAGAATGAAAAATGCCTGTCGTGGATCAGGCTCTAGAACCTGGAATATCAGAGGTAGGAGATGCCTTAGAGCACACTTAACTATCTCTGTGATTCTTGGCAAATCACTTAACATCACTTTGACTCAATTTTCCCAGTTGTAAAATTGGGATAATAATAGAACCTCCCTCAAAGAATTTTGAAGATCAGATTTTGAGATAATTTTTGTAAAAGTGTTAACGCAATGTCTTGATACGTGGTAAGCACAATATAAATCCTTATTCTCTTATGAAACTCAAAAACCAAAACAACTTATTTTTTAAAAAGTGATTATTTGATGAGTTAAGACTTTGAGATTACTGCTATTGTTGGAGAGTATTTATTGACTACTGTAAGGTATTAGGTTCATTCCATTTCAGAGAGAAACCACTTGTATTTTCACTTACTGTCTTAATAGTCCAACATTTAATGTAATCAGAGAAAAACAAATCATAGGAGGATGGAACCTAAGAACAAAGAATGTCAGAACTGAAAGAGAGTGTAGAACAGGGAATGTCAGAGTTTAGAATAGTATGACAGAGCTGGGCTGGGTTTTAGAACAGAAACTGTCAAAACTGGGTGAGGCTTTTAGCACAGAGAAAATCTTGGTTAGGAAGTACTATTCAAGTGAGAATATTGGAAGTGAGAGAGAAGATAGAATAGAGAATTTAAGAACAAAGAAAGTAGTCTGGACCTTGAATGTCACAACTGGGAGTAGACATTGAATTAAAAATATCAGACCTGGAAGAGCTTGGAATATCTGAATATCTGAGCTTGGAAGAAATTGGGAAACCAGACTGCCTTATCTGGATGGATCTTAGAACCAGTAATATGAGAGGCAGAAGGGACTGTAGAAGACAGAAGATGATCTAAGCCTAAGAACACAAATTATCTGAGTCAGTGTGCCATAGTACATTGAAAGTAGCCATAGAGAAGACAGTGTGAGAGATGGGATGTCATCTAAAGCCAGGGGTATCAGAGCATAGAATGTTCAACGATTGACTTGGGAGGAACTTTAAAAAACAAAATGTCAGAGCTGAGGGAGTGAGGGGTTATAGTAAATTTTTAGAGCTGGGTGATATCATTTTTGAAGACATTATTTTTATATGCTCAGTTGGTTAAGGCATATAATATTTATTTCCATATAATTTATATCAGGTAATGTTGGTGATCTGAATTAAAACTTTGGTCCTGGACCACAAAACTAAGAGGCATGAATTTAAAATGTTGCCGCAGATGTGGCTCCAGAAATTAAAACAAGCCCTGACAAGACACATGATTCTTCATAATTTTCTAATTAGCCGAGATAGAGTATTTATTTAAAAGGAGACCATTTATGCTATCAATTTTTTTTTCTAACACCCATATGCAGTGTAATAAAAGAAAAACAAGTAAGGAGGAACACAACATTTTATAAGAGGTGTAGATCATAGACCTTAAAATGTTAGAGCTGGGAGAATACTTAATACATAAAATTTCTTAGCTTGGATGTTCCTTTCAAGGGAGATTAGTTTAGAGGAAAGCTTAGAATAGAGAATAACAAAATTTGGGGAATAGTCCTAACTCGAAATGTCAGAAATTTTAGTGTTTGAGGAAGACATTATATCAGTTCTGGAAGAGTTCATCCAATATCCAAACTTGTAGCAACTTTAGAATTAAGAATGCCTGTGCTAATTGGTGTCCTCAAGCTGGGGTATCAAATATGAGGGGAATCATAGAATACAGAGAAACATGGACAAATCTGAGAATAAAAGTTGTGACCCTAACACACAGTCAGACTTGGGAGTTGCCATAGAGAAGAGAATGTCAGATCTAGGACTCTTAAAAGGAAGGCTCTGAGAGCCAGAATCCTTAGAACACAGAATGGCAGAGCTGGGAAGACTCTTCAAACATATAAAATATCTGGGAAGAAGTTCTTTGTGATGGTAATATTTTTTTTTGTTCTTTTAAATATGTTCAGTGGGCCACAGTTTTGGGTGGAAAAGAGAGAGATGTATTACAGAGACATACACAGAAAAAATAATAAAGTATAATATGAGAGGCAATGCATATTTCAGTATAATTTATATCAGTTCAATGGGGATACACTGAATTAAAATTCATTTCTAAAGCTACATAGTCAAAAGACAAGCATTGCCTAATCTAGGTCCAAAAAAAGGAGTGAAATGAAAAGAACCTGACAAAAGAAGTAATTCCATGCATTGCCTTAATGGGATAAGACTACTATAAATATTACTGTTAACAAGTGGGGGATATTTCTAGAAAAAACAAGATAAGGAAACAATTCAAAAGGAAAACCATTTATGATTTTAAATCATTGTACTACTAAGACATGCTAAAAACAAATAGCTAAGTGAAAAGAAAAAAACTGCAGATTTGGAGGAGTTATAAGACTCAGAACATAAAATGTCATGGCTTAGAAGGGCCCCGAGGACCTTTAGAAGTAGAAAAGGAAAGAAAAACCTAGACTCTCAGAGGAGGTAGGAGTTCTTTGAACACAACAATAGCAGGACTAGGATGGTTTTGTCTGGGCTTGACAGTGCCTTTCAAGAGAATATATAGGAAGGTGGATAGCATTTAGAATAGAGAATTTCAGGACTAGAATGACTCTCAGTATCTGAGTGGCAGATCTGGGAGTTGACAAAGAAATCAGAATATCAGGTCTCAGAGAGTACCTTGAATTTCGAATGTCTGAACTTGGAGACAATTTCAAATCAGGAGCTGGATGGGTGGCCTTAAACTTAGATTATCACATGTGGTAGGGCCTTTAGGACATAGCACAATACAAACTGTTCTCTTTATTGTGACCTTAGCACACAGAATGTCAGGCTTGAAAGTAGCTGTGGAGAAGAGAATGTCTCAGAGGCAGGAAAGCTCTTTAATGTCAGAACCTGAAGTCAGGAGGACCTGAGTTCAAATCTGGTCTCAGATACTTCCTAGCTGTGTGACCCTGAGCAAGTCACTTAACCCCAATTGTCTCAGCAAAAAGCAAAAAAAAAAAAAAAAAAAAAAGTCAGAGCTGGGAAGGGCCTTAGAAGACACTATCATTTCTGGAAAGGAAGTATTGTTTTTTTAAAATGTTCTCAGTGGGGCAGCTAGGTGGCGCAGTGGATAGAGCACCAGCCCTGAAGTCAGGAAGACCTGAGTTCAAATGTGGTCTCAGACATTTAACACTTCCTAGCTGTGTGACCCTGGGCAAGTCATTTAACCCCAATTGCCTCAGAAAAAAAGAAGTTAAAATGTTCTCAGTGACCAAGGTATTAATGAGGGTTAGGTAAAATTTAAAATCAAATTTACTTATGGTATAAGATGCAATCTATCAGCAACATGATGATATCCTGAATGAAAAACTTAGATCCTGAACCACACAAAAAGAAAAGGTAAACATTCAGTGCCTATTTTGACTCCTTCCAAAAAATGTAGGAAAGAAAGTGGGGGGAGTAATCCTATGCAGAATTGGGGAAAGACTGCTATGATTATTACTATCATTGTAAATGAAGAAATAGTATTTATTGAAAAAAAATAAGGTAAGTACACAAGATATAAAAGTTTTAAAAGGTACATACCATTTGTGACTTTTAATCATTCTACTGTTAAGACACATAAGTAATATAATAAAACCCAATAACTAAACAAAAAAAATACCCCAGAATATCAGAGGAGAAACATTTAAATATCAGTGCCAGGTTGACCATTAGAATGTAGGAAAACCTAAGAAATACAATGTCAGTAAGAGAAACATCTTTAAAACCTGGGTGGGTTCTTAGGACATAGATTATTTCAACTGGGCTGGTCCTTAGAACACATGTCATCATTGATGGGAAGGGGGTTTCAATGTTTTTTTTTTTCAAGATATTAGGAGGAACAGGTAAATTTTAAAAATGACGAAGTATCTTTATGGCATGAGATGCAACATTTATTTGAATATAATTTATGTCAGCACAATAGTGATGCTCTGAATTAAAACTCAGGTCGTGAACCACACAAAGAGGAAACGTGAAATACTGTGCCTAATCTGGCTCCCCCCTAAAAAAAAAAAAGAAAAGAAAAAAACCCGACAAAAAAGTAATCCCATGCAGTGCCTTGAAGGGTAAGACAGCTGTCGCTATTCCTATTATTCTTAATGAATGGGGAGTGTTTATTGAAAAAAATTAAGGTAAGTTCACAGGATTTAAGTGGGACAATATTTGGGATTTTAAGTCATTTTATTTTTAAAACTTGTACCTAAAGTAATAAAATTGAACCAATAAATGAAAGGGGAAAAAAACCCTTGATTATCAAAAAAAAGGGAGGAACCTTAGAACCCAAAATGTCAGAATTGGGAGGGTCTTAAGAACATGCAGTGTTTGGCCTTTGAGGAGAACATACTGGCAGCTGAATAAAGCTTAGAGTAGAGAAATTCATCATTTGGATAGTAGTCATTATTCTGAATGTTGGAGGTTTAAATAGAAGCTATAATATCTAATCTGGTAGGGTGCTGAGACTGTCTCAGCTTGGAAGGAATTTTAGATTGAGTGCCTAACCTGAAATGGGCCTCCAATCTGGAATATGGAAGGGGGAGGGCATTCAGAATACAAATTGTCTAATTTAGTGGGATCTGAGCCTATAGAATATCTGGTCTGAGAGTAGCCGGAGGGAACATGATGTTAGAGCAGGTAGGACTCTTGGGAATATCAGAGCCAGGAGACACTATGCAATAGACACCATGTGGAATGAGTGTCCAAGCTGAGAAGCTCTTGGAGCACATATTAGCAGATTGGAAATGGACCTAAGAACACACAGCATCATCCCAGGGAAGGAGCTTTGTTGATATGCTCAGGGGTCCAAGATGTTGGGAGGCACAGATAAATTTAAAAGGCAATAACAAATTCTCTTTATTATATGAGATGCACATCTATTTCAGTATAGTTTCTAGCAGCACAGTGGTGTCATCCGAAATAAAACTCAGGTCTTGGGGTCCATATTCAAAGAGGAAAGGTGACAATGCAATGCCTTCAATAGCCCTTACCCCTACTCCCACTCCTACCAAACATCCCTGAAAAAAAATAATTCTGTGCACTGCCTTGACTTGGTTAGGCTGTTATCAGCATTCCTATTGCCAGTGAATGGAGAGTATTTATTGGAAAAAAATAAGGTAAGTGTACAAGATCTGAAAGCAACATCATTTGGGATTTTAAATTATTGTATTGTTAAGATACGTATAATGTAGTAGAATATAAAACTTTAAAAAAATAGAATTTGAAATATTCCAAAATATGAGACAGAGGACCTAAGAACATAGGATGTCTGGCAGTGGATGTACCTTTGAAGAGAATAAACTGGAGGTTGGAGAAAGTTTTGAATATGGAATTCTAAAACTGAAGTTTGAGCAATTTGGCAATCTAGACTCAAAATGTCAAAACAGGGAGTTGGTAGGAAAGTCAGAATATCAGGCCCAGGAAAGAATGTAGACTACAAAATGAATGAGCTCAGGGGAGACTTAGGCTGAATGGAAACCTGCAACCTAGGACATCAGCCATGGAAGGGACCTTGCAACACAGAAGGTGAGAGAGGATTAGAATGTGAGAGCAAGATTATCTAATTTCCAGGAAATAAAGCAAAGTACACAGAATGTCAAATTTGGGAGTAGCAGGAGATAAAGAAATGTCAGAGCCAGGAGGACACATGGAGTAAGCTTAATATATGAGATTTAGGAAGGCTCTTAGAAAACAGACTGTTAGAACTAGGAGTGCCCTTAACACTTTAGAGAGCTCTTAGAACATGGATTGGCAAAATTGAAATGATCCTGAGTACATACATAAAGGAATTTTGTTTGTTGTACTTAGGTTTCTGAACTATAGGGTGGGGTAGGTAAATTTAAACAGTAATAAAGTATATATTATGAGAGACAACATGTTTCAGTATAATTTATGTCAACATTGTGATGATGCTCCAAATTAAAATTCTGGTCCTCAGTCACATTGTCAAAGGGAAAAGGACATTCATTGCCTTACTTTACTTGGGGAAAAAATGAAAAGTCTTGACAGAAATAGTAATTTTAGTGTACTGCTTTAAACTGGTCTGCTGTTGGCTATTATTGAAACTAGGTGTAAGTGCATAGGATCTAAAAGGCATATCATTTCCTCTTTTAAATCATGTTGACAAGGCTCATATTCAGTTCATCAAAATAAAAATAAGTAGATAATGGAAAAGGAAAAAAATTCTGAAATATAATAGTCAATTGTGGCCATAGAATATAGAATTCCAGGCCTAGGGGGGAGGGGCCTTTAAGTCTGGGTTTGTGAGACCAGAGAGCTTAGAATGGAGAATATCAGAGCTGAGAGGGCAGCCAGGGCTCAAAATGATAGAAGTCATAGAAGTCAAAGTATCAGATCTGATAGATTACTTAGAACACAGGATTACAGAAGTTGGAGGAAATATGAAATCAAGAATGCCTAAATTAGATGAGGCCCTGGAAGCTAGACTATCTGAGCTGGGAGAGCCCTTAGGCCAAATATGTCAAACATTGGGCATGCCCACAAAACTTCCCAGTGCTTCCCTGGCTAGCTTAAAATGAAATTGGGAACTACAAAACAAAATCAGTGAAAACACAGTAAAACATAGGTAACATTGCATTTAAAATTAAGTCCATATGTAACCCTCTAAGATCCTTATGTAGAGGTCCTCATTTCTAGTGAGTTTGTCATCGCTGTCTTAGGGGAAACAGAAAGTAGGAAATGATCAGAGCCTACAAACACAAATTTTCCAAGTCATATAATCCCAGAGATATGCAGTTCAGAGCTGGGAAGGTTTTAGAAGAAGGGAATCTTAGAGTCAGAAGAGCCATTCTCATACTGAATGTTAGCACCTGGAGCTTCCTTAAAACCAGGAATTTCAGAGCTGGCAGAACTCATTAAAAAGAGATTCTGAGAAATGAAAAGGGCCTTAGAACACATAATGCTATATGTGGGAAGAAGGGTTGTTGTTTTTTTTGTTTGTTTTTTTTTTTTTGCATATGACATAGATATTGGGAGGGACAGGTAAATTTGTTCTTAAAAATACAAAGTGTATTATGGTATGAGATGCAACATATATTTTCAATATAATTTCTATCAGCACAATTGTGATACTCTGAATTAAAACTCAGGTCCTGAACCACACAGCCAAAGAAGAAAGGGGAACATACAATGCCTAATCTGGCTCAAAATTAAAAAAAAAGAAAAGAAAAAAAAAGTAATTACATGCATTGCCATGATGGGGTAAGACTGCTGATGATATTACTATTATTGTTAATAAATGTGGAATATTTATTGAAAAAAATAAGGTAAGTACACAGGGTTTTAAAGAAACATCATTTGAGATTTTCAATAATTGTATTGCTAAGATAGATATATGATAAAATAAAAGTGAATAAGGAACTGATAAGAATAAAACCCCTAGACTATTCGAGGAGGGAGGGACCTTAAAATGTAAACTGTCAGGAAAGGAAAGTCTTCAGAATCCAGAATAGTTAAGCTTGGAGTTGCTTTTCAGGATAAGAAATTGAGTAGAAGTTAGAGACTTTCAGGCCTGGGAAGGCAGTCTGGTCTGAATGTTAGAACTGGGTGTTGACACAGAAGTCAGGATATCAGACCTAGAAGGGAATGAAAAGCATGGACTGAATGTGGAGGCAGTTTAGAATCAGACATGGTGATTGGGGCCTGGGAACCTGGAATTTTAGAGGTTGAAGGAAACCTCAAATACATAAAGTAGGTTAGAGCCTGAGAACACGTGTTGTAAGAATCATTATTTATATAAAGTGCAGTGATGTTGCTCTGAATTAAAGCCCATCCTGAACCACACACCCAAAAAGAAAAAGTAAAATATAGTACTTCATCTGGTTAAAAAAAATTAACTCGGGGACAGCTAGGTGAACACTTCCTACTGTGTAACCCTGGGCAAGTCACTTAACCCCAATTGCCTCAAAAAAAAAAAGTTAACTCCATGATCTGTCTTGTTTCGTTAGGATTGCTTTTGACGTTTGTATTGTTGGTAATGGTAATTTTTGAAACAAATAAGATAGGTGTTAAGTACAGAGTATTTAAAAGGGACCTCACTTTCTTTTGAATCATATTATTTAGAGACATTCAGTGTTATAAAATAAAAGGAAATGAAATTGAGAAGAAAAAACAATATAGACTGTCATACTAGGATATGACCTTATACCAGAGAATTTGAGGACCCTTAAAACATATAATATCTGGACTAGAATATGCCTTTTTAGATAAAATAGAGTGGCGGCTAAAGAGCTTAGAAGGCAGTCAAGGGTTCTTTATGATAGTAATTTAAGTCAACCACATAGAAGCCAATATCAGATCAGGGAAATCACTTGAAACATAGAATGGCTCAATTTGAAGGAAATTTAAACAGTGCCTTGAGCCCTGAAATATCAGAAGTTGGAGAGACCTTAGATTCCATAGAGTAGGAGATGATCTGAACCTGAGAACACAAATTGTGCAAGTCAGTGGGCCATTAGTCAAGAAAATGTTGGACCTGAGAGAAAACTTAGAGAAGAGATTGTCAGAACCAGTAAGGTTCTTAAATAGACTTATCAAAATCAGGAAGGAAATTAGCTTTTTAAAATTTAGATGCTCAGTGGGCAAGTATTTCGATGAAAAGTAAATTAAAGAAAACAATAAATAGCAAAAAATTACTTATAGAATTAAATACGACACATATTTCCATGTAACATATCCAGTACAATGGTGATGCTGGCCTAATAGGGCTTAAAAACAAAACCAAAAAAGCAAAGTAAAAAAAGTCAACAAAAAAGTAATTCTATACAGTGACTTGCTAGGGTAAAACTGCTGTTGTTATTATTATTGTTAATGAATGGAGACTATTTAAAAAAAAACAAATACCAAACAAAACAAAGGTAAGTACATAGGATTCAAAAGGACATCATTTTTTATTTTAAATTATTATTTTTGCTAAGATTATATGTAACATAATGTAATAAAACTGAATAAACAAATGAAAAGAAAAAAAAATCCTAGATCGTGAGAGGAGGGGGCAGCATTAGAACATAAAATATTTATACACTATCTAGTCTTAATATGGTACCTTTCAAGAAAATATATTGGAGGTGGGCTAGATTTAGAATAGAGAATATTGGCACAGAGATAGCAAATCCAAGCCTGAATAGCAGAACTAAGTTGACACAGAAGCCAGAATATGAGACCTGAGAGGACATGCAGAACATAACCTATATGAGTATGCAGGAAATCTAGGCTCAAAAATCCCAGAGGTGAATAAAGTCCTAGAACCTAAAATACCAGAGATAGAAGGACTTTAGAAGACACAATGACCATTGGACTGAGCCTGAGAACACAAATTGTTTGAGTCACAGTAGGATCTTAGCACAGAAAATATTAAGCCTGAGACTAACCGTAGAGAATGTGAGAGCTAGGAACGTATGTAGAACAAGGGATACCAGAGCTAATCAGCATCATATTGATTCTCCATATTAAAATTTACATCTCCCAAACCTAGCCAGTGAGAAAGGTTAACATATTGTCCAAAAGAAAACAGTGAAAGGAAAAAAAAAAACTGACCAGAAAATTTCATGCAGCATTTTGAAAGGTCAGGGCCACTGTAAGTACAATTTTTTTTATTAAAGCTTTTTATTTCCATAACATATGTATGGGTAGTTCCTCAGCATTGATCTTTACAAAGCTTTCCTTTACAAATTTTATCCCCATTCCCCACCCCTACCCTAGATAGCAGGAAGTCCACTACATGTTACTAATGATAAAACACTTGACAAGTTGTTGTGCAAGAAAAATCCTATCTACAAGAAAAAAAAAATCAGAGAAAGGAAACACAATGCAAGCAAACATTAATAAAGAGCATGAAAATGTTATGTTGTAGTCCACATTTCATATCCCTCTCTCTGGATGTATATGGCTCTCTTCATTGAACAATTGGAACTGGTTTGAAACAATTCTTTGTTGCAGAGAGCCATATCCGTCAGAGTTGATCGTCATATAGTATTGTTGTTGCCATGTATGATGATCTCCTGGTTCTGCTCGTTTCACTCAGCGTCAGTTCATGCAAGTCTCTCCAGGCCTCTCTGAAATCATCTTGCTGGTCGTTTCTTACAGAGCAATAATATTCCATAACATTCATATACCATAATTTATTCAGCCACTCTCCAATTGATGGGCATCCATTCAGTTTCCAGTTTCTAGCCACTACAAAAAGGGCTGCCACAAACATTCTTGCACATGTGGGTCCCTTTCCCTCCTCTAAGATCTCTTTGGGATATAGGCCCAGTAGAAACACTGCTGGGTCAAAGGGTATGCACAGTTTGATAACTTTTTGAGCATAGCTCCAAATTGCTCTCCAGAATCGTTGGATCCGTTCACAGTTCCACCAACAATGTATTAGACTCCCAGGTTTCCTACATCCCCTCCAGCATTCATTGTTGTCTTTTCCTGTCATTTTAGCCAATCTGACAGGTGTGTAGTGGTACCTCAGAGTTGTCTTAATTTGCATTTCTCTGATCAATAGTGATTTGGAGCAACTTTTCATATGACTAGAAATGGTTTTAATTTCATCATCTGAAAATTGTCTGTTCATATCCCTTGACCACTTATCTATTGAAGAGTGGCTTGAATTCTTTTTTTTTTTTGCTGAGGCAATTGGGGTTAAGTGACTTGCCCAGGGTCACACAGCTGTTACGTGTCTGAGACCAGATTTGAAATCAGGTCCTCCTGACTTCAGGGCTGGTGCTCTATCCACTGCGCCACCTAGCTGCCCCTAGTGGCTTGAATTCTTAAAAATATGAGACAATTCTCTATATATTTTAGAAATGAGGCCTTTATCAGAACCATTAAATGTAAAGATGATTTCCCAATTTGATGCTTCCCTCCTAATGTCTGCATTAATTTTGTTTAGTCCAGTTGTTTTTAATGAACAAGGAATATTTATTGGGAAAAAAAAAGTTAATTTAAAAGGGATACATTTTTCAATTTTAAATCATTGTGCTGAGACATATAATTCAATATAATAAAGGGGGAAAAACAGAGGAGGGAGGGGGATTTTGAAGATAAAATGACAGGGCTGAGAAAATCTTTACTATGTATGTCTTAGAAGTTGGCTAGAGCTAAGAATAGAGACTTTTTGCCCTGGGAAGCCAATTCCGGCTCTGAATGTCAAAACTGGAAGTTGACATAGAAGCTAGAATATCAGATGTGTGAGCCCATCTAGAAGATAAAATATCTAAGCTTGAAGGCAATTTAGTGTCTAAGCTGCATGAGACAGAAAGTAAGAGAAGATCAGGGCTTAAAAATACCATTTGTTCAATTAGGTGGGATCTGAGCATTTTGAAGGTCAGACCTGAGAGAAACCATAGAGAAGAGAATATCCTAGTCCTCAGGGAAGATTAAGCAAAGGATATCAGAGCCAGAAAAGTCCTTCAAACATACAACTGGGAGCAGCCCTAAAACTCAGAAAGTGTCAGAGTTGAGATGCTGTTGAGAATAATAAACATGGTCATATTGCTGGGAAATAGTTTGATTTATGTGCTCCTGGGGAGGGACAGGTATATTTTCAAAGATTATATTTAGTGTACAAGATGCACCAAATGTTTCGTGATGATGCTCTGAATTAGAATTCATATACTGAGTCACAAAAACCAAGTGGAAAGGTCACCATATAGTGCCTAATCTGACTGCAAAAGAAAACAAAGAAAAAGTAATTGCATGCAGATTCTTGAAGGCTAAAAGTTACTATAAATATTACTGCTAATGTTAGTGAAAAGACTGTATTTATTGAAAAAAAATAAGGTAAGTACACAATATTGAAAAGGGAAACAATTGTGATTTTAAAGAATTATATTGTTAAGACACATATAATACAATAAATTGGATAAAGAAGTGAAAAAAGAAAAAGACCCAAGAATATCTGAGGAGAGAGGATTTTTGGAAATAAAATCAAAAATATGAGGGTTTATAGAACACAAATTTTACATATTACAATTATGGAGAACGTATATTGGAAGTTAGGGAGCTTAGAATAGAGAATTTCACTGTGGGACAATAGTCTAGACTCCAAATATCAAAATATAGAAGATAAAATATCAGACCCTGAAAAATATGTCAGACGTTGATTATCATAAAATGAATAAACTTGAAAGTGAGTTAGCCTGAGCTAGATTGAACCCTAAAACCTGGAATATCTAACCTGGGAAGGACTTTAGAACAAGAAAACATGAGATGATCAGAGCCAGAGAACAAAAATTGTCAAACTCCATGAAATGTGAGTGCAAAGAATTTAAGGCCTGGGAGAAGCCATAGAGAAGAAAGTGTCAGAGCTAGCATTAAGAACAAGGGATATATATTTAGGAAAGCCCCTAGGTTATATAATTTCAGGACTAGTTTTGGCCATATCAGCCAGAGTTGAGAGGGCTCTTAGAGCATAGATTATTAGACTTGAGGTGGTCCAGAGAACATACGCTATCATCTTTGGCCAAGAGTTTTACTCATGTGCTCAGGATTCCAAACTATGAGGAGGAAAAGGTAAATGTCAAAAACAGTCACTAAGAATGTTTTTAGCATAAGATAACATATAATTTATAAAAGGACAGTGACAGTTCTCTGAATTAAACTGTCCTTAAATCAACCAAATAGGTTAGTTAAAAATGTATTTGTTTTACTTTACTCAAAACAAAACAAACATGCCAGATTAATTCCTTGCCCCCCCAAAAAAAAAA